>JAUTBZ010145561.1:0-12306 GCA_032361785.1 Lepetodrilus galriftensis
TAGTCACTTCTATGCATAGTCTTCTGTTAGCTTATCACCGGAATTCCTAGTTTTAAATGGTACTCTTCTACATTCGATGACCCACTTGCAGCCGCTATACCGCTGATGTTGCTACATCTCTGGATGACCTTCCTGTGACCTTCACATCACTTGTTCCACCGTGCACGTCATATATGAAAGACACTGGCAGTCTTTAATGATTTGAAACATGATTCGTGAGTCTTAAAGGCATACTGTCACAGATATGTATGATTGTTTTGGACTAGTTCTCGGCTACAAGTGCAAAGAACATTCACTTGACATAAACAAATCTGGTTTGCACTTCCAAAAACCTTCCACCGCTGTATGATAGACACAATTCCACTGCAACATCACGATAGTTTGAATCGAGTGTATTAACCAGCGGCCATCAACCTGAATGTGGTCGTATTTCTTTTTCCTATGTTAATGCAAAGGGACATAACTCAAAGTGGTACCACTACATTTGCAAATAAGTGGTACGACTAGGTTTTCTTAGAATTATTCATAGATCAGTTGATGCATCAGACACAATTAGAGGAACGTTCCCTATATTCATATACATATGATTTATTTGATAACTATCGAGTTTGGGGGAACAAGTCTATCAATAAGTAACAACCCGGGTGAATAAATCAAGCGTAAGTAGTCTCTGATCGAAATTTATTTGTCCATTATATATGTCAACCATCTGTGATAGTATGCCTGTAAGTCCCAGGTATTGTATGCGCATCCTCTCACACCATGCAGGGATACTTTATTACGCTCAGGACTCGCTGCATAGTACCATACTGAAGAGTGGACGTAATTAAAGGTACCCCTGTGGTGTGAGGATGGTGTATGCGATAATTGAAACTACAAGACACAATAGCGGTGTATGCGTATCATACTAGGAATGACTCTAATGTAACTCAGACTTTATCCAATCGCCATCCACTACTCATTTCTAAGACTGACGTAAAGCTTGCCTTTAGAGTTACGCTTTTTCGTACCAGAAAGCCTTCGTGTTTACGTGACGTCGCTTGGAGAATCTTACCTTCCCGTGATCTTGACAGCACGTGTTCCATTGTGAACGTCATCGGTGATACTCTGCAAATGAAATCCATGCGCCACCCAATTGCCGTTGAAGGACGGGCTCTCAAAACCGGGATTTTTGAAGAGTTCAGTGCTGAGTACGGAGTGGAGGCCCAGCAACAACCAGAGACAGAACATCATGTCTGGACACTAGAACACCTACACACCGATTCCCCTGATATCATTTTAAGCTATCTTTATCTCAGCACAACAGACACGATCATACAGATAAGACAATAGGCCTATTTGCCAACAGTAAAAATTGGCCCAAGTACACCAGAAGGTACATTCCTGAACAAAAGTGCATACAACAGAATTCAAGCTTATCTGGTCAGAGGACTCGTAATTAGATTACTACTGAATGTGTCCGAATAAGATATCATACCAAGTAATTTCCACAAATGATCCGTTTTATGTCCATTAACTTTCACGAATGTACAAGTTTGAAATCCATCATTACTATTGAATTACTTTGTACTTTAAGATTGTGTGGATTATTCTGAAAGTTTTCAACCTTTTAATGGGTGGTATTTGTTTTGGCTCACGCTGTATACATGTATGTTGAACGACTTTATAGCAGTGTAACCACTTCATGCTCATTCATATACTAGTATGTCATTTTCATTATGTGTTCATGTGTTGTGAATAATTTGGTTCGTATGTATCAGACCGTGTTCGCAGGTCTACTGCACCACCCCCGCACTACTGACAAGCGGCAACGTGAGCGAAATAATCTTAAAAGCAGTTCTAAATTCCAATCCAACTCGAAAACGTGTTGCTAATGCTGGCCGATTTCCGTCGGTCGACGGAAAATCGCAAGTGTGCGCTGGTCGGCGACTGCGATTTTTAGTCTCGCCGACCGATCGCACAATGTCTAGCATGTTCTGATATTTGGGTCACCGCACACTAGACGACCAAAACCCGACGGAAATCTGCGACGCGTCGGCGACGAACATCGCTAGTGTGCGGCCACTATTATGCTGACCGCACACTAGCGATTTCCGTCACCGCCGCGTCTCTGATGTTTGTCGGCGGACGAAAAATCGCAAGTGTGCGGTGGCTGGCGACTGCCATTTATAGTGTCGCCGACCGATCGCACAATATCTAGCATATTTTGATATTTGGAGCCGCTATAAGAGCATAGCCATTACAGTTCATGGAACGATCTCTGCTACGGGAGAACATGTTAACTTAATTCTTTGGAGGTCGAAGGCACAAACAACGCACATTACAAATAGTATTTATATGCATATTAGGAAAATCAGTTAGGGGAAGACAAGATCCTGGAAATCTGTATTTGATACCCGAAAGAGGTATAGAGAAACTACACATGAAATTAAAGCTCGTGATCTGTAGAACAAGATAATGTGTCGCCTCTCGATATCCGAAGTAACGCTATTAATTTCCATATGTTGTAGACCAAGTGAACTTATGGATTCAAATATTTATTCACAGAGGCTGTGTACAAGATTGGACAAGTCTCATTCTTCACGTTTACAGCACACGGCTACAGCCTGCACCCCCGTCTCCCCGGGGAACTTGTCGTCTCCGTTGACAGCCACACACCCCTCGTCTTCAGCTGGGGGTAAAGGATAGCAATGGCGACAGTTGTAAATGTAAAATAAATACGAAATATGTTTGAGTACGAAGTGTTATTTTGCCCGGAGATTACAAACATTTTGAGTACGATTTCATGTTCAAGCTCAGATTTTATATGGGGATTTTAGAACAAACCTTTCAATTAAAGATGGAATCGTACTTTCGTTTCGTAATCTCGAGGCCTGGTATTGCTCACACATTTCCATATAACATTTGAGCTTGAGCATAAATCTCGGGGCTAGATAATACTGGAATCGCAAATAACTACATGTCACCTTGTCATTTAATTGTTAAAACACACATAGCGCTACAGATATAAATAATGTTACCATACCTATGTATGCCCCCGCCGCTCTACCGTCGTCGGCTCTGACGTTGCAGCCGGTCATGACGTATCCAGCGTCACATTTCACCGTGGCCTTGCTCCCTACCGGAAGTTCGCTGTAGGTGGACACCGCCGTCATGCACGTCAGTCCGGGCAGGGTACAACACATGGCGTAGGACTTGGTGCCTTGACAATAAGAACAGTGTAGACTGGATAATAAATCTAGCGCAGAGGTTCAGAAGGTTTATTTTGAGTACTCACATTAATTTTCATTTACTTGGATTTGAGCTCAAAGCATGAACTCGTACTAATAAAGTTTCATTATCTCGGGGCCAGATGTCATTAACAAGCAGAAACGTATACAATTCAGCTGCAACAGACCGTAATAGTTGAATTTCCACAGGCTAGAAAAATAGGTTGAATTTGAGTTCGTGCTATGAAGAACCCTTACCAATATCAGCACCGTCAGTCTTAGCGTAGCAGCCATGGTCGTTTGAAGGGAAGGCTCCAGCCAGATGCCGCCCCGTAGTAGAACAACCTATAGAATAGACGTAGTAGAACAACCTGTAGAATAGACGTAGTAGAACAACCTATAGAATAGACGTAGCAGAATAACCTGTACGATAGACGTAGCAGATCAGGATAGACGTAGCAGAACAACCTGTAGGATAGACATAGCAGAACAACCTGTAGTATAGACGTAGCAGAACAACCTGTAGCATAAACGTAGCAGACCAGGATATACGTAGCAGAACAATCTGTAGGATAGACGAAACAGACCAGGATAGACGTAGCAGAACAACCTGTAGGATAGACGTAGCAGAACTACCTGAACCTGTAGGATAGACGTAGCAGAACAACCTGTAGGATAGACGTAGCAGAACAACCTGTAGGATAGACGTAGCAATGTTCCTACCTGTTGCAAATTCATTGCCTTGACATAAGGCTTCCACCATAGCGTTAAATGACGACTTGGCTGGTCCTGCTTGTCTGTAGGTGCACTGAAGACCACTGGCCTTACAACAGCGAGCCACTGCCTGGATGCCTTCACATTGAAACGCAAATCTATATGTAAGCCTACTTGTGCTTTTAATAACATTTTAGTACATTATTAGATATAGGCCCAACTATAAGCCTACAATGCTTAGGCCTAAATTCTCGAAAGTATATAATGACTATTGTATAAATTGATTAAATTCATCACCAATGATATCATCATGCTTTAATCCACACATACTTTTAAATGTATAAATACCGAATAGAATAGTAATCTGTACTTGATTTGTTATTTATCCGCTTACCTTCTACCGCTTCTCTACCATTTATCGCCTTACACGCAATCCTACCAGACTGGGACTCTGGTACCTCACCTTTCCGGTACCATTCTGAGACCTATACAGAAACCAGTTCATGGATATAGGAGCGAATTCTATTTATAACGTACCCAGTTTACTGATTTTGGTGATTTTGGCGTGTACATGTGAAATGTGCATGGTTGTTGTCTTTTTTACGTACCTTACGTTGCATCCCGATTTATTACCCGTGAAGCATGCTGAACAACATAATTCATCTTGGCTGCAGAACTGTATAGCTACAGTTCTGCAGCTATATAGGGTGCCAGAATAGATAATCATATCAAACTAGGACTTCCGGTGATAGGCTAACAGAATTCTAGGCCTTAGATTGACTAAAACTCCAGAGAACATCTTAATAAACATGTACGACGTTACAAAGCATCGTATCCTTAAATTTCTGTTTGATTCAGAGATAAATTTAGCTGCAGAACTGTAGCTATAAGATGCCCCGTTTACTATTTTGATATCTATTGAACTACCATTTTATCCACTATCACGAAAACAAAGACAAATATTAGCCTACCATATGAACACTTGAACAACCCGTCATCACTTCTGATCCTTGGCATTGCGCAAACACAGACGCCGCACCGGGTCCGGATAATTCCGACCAGCGAGTTGTGCACTGGATGTCCGGATGGATGGCATTAGAACTCTCTTGACCAATAACGCCCTGTGCTTTCTGCGAGATGTCGATGGTATGGGTCACGTTGACATGTGGGCTGATAGTAGGTGGAAGGGTGACGGTATCTGAATGACAATATCTGGGCTTATTAGTATCGGAATATAGCCTATGTCACGTTAACACCTTGGTTGACCACCAGGAAGCTGTGCTTCAATAGCTACCAAATAATATTTACATGAATAACTGAATACATTATTATTTAACATCACTTCCGGTATTCGTTTCTAAATATAACCATACTTTCGATGTCTGTTATTTCAATGTTGAGGTTGGCGTCCGCCTTTCCTAGATGGAATTCCTGGTAGTGAATAGGCTGGCCATTGTGATAGACTTTGACATCGTAATCTCCCTGGAAACCGCGCACAGAGAATGTGGATCCTTGACTCAGACTGCGAGTGACGTGAGTGGACCATTCATTCTGCACCAGGTCCAGATAACGCCGACCAGCCGCGTTAACCTGAAAGGAAAACCCCCCATATATTTGAGAAATTCCTCGGTTCAGACTGTTGACATGTATTTGCGGATATTTGATTGTGTGGACCAACCTTTGGATAAGCCCGCATTTTTTTATTTGGGACAACAGAATATACTCCCAAAGAGTTGTGTTTGTTTATTATTATAAACATTGAACTGGATAGGTTGACATAGCGAATAATGAATACATTAGGAATAGTACTACTTGCTTGACTTCCGGAAGCCCTGTTTACTGCGTGGACCAGGAATAATGCCTGTGAATAATGCCTGTGAATAATGCCTGTGAATAATGATGCCTGTGAATAATGCCTGTGAATAATGCCTGTGAATAATGCCGTAATGCCGTAAGCCATGGCAAGCACACATGCGCCACTAACATACAATTATGTCCAACCTATACACACCTGGCACTACTAAAGGAACAGGAAGTGTTAAGATTCCAATGTGTGTGATACAAGACCAGAACAAAGAAAGTAAGAGTTTCACAATATTTCTTTCCAGTAGTATACATGTGTGTACCAGGCATTAGATTATACTAACATGATAGCCGTAGCCGTCCACGATCGATGCATATCTTTTACTCTGCTGACGGTTCCAGAAGCCCCACAGAATCACTCCGCCCACCGATGGATGACTGAAGTAGGTTCTCAGAGCCAGCTCGTACCAGTAGGCCCTGAGGGTCTCGTTCTGCTGCTCCAGGTCCATCTCAGTAACCCACAGCGGAAGTCCAGCCTTCGACAACATGTCCAGGTGAAACTGTGGAACAAAAAACACCCAGTTAGTTGTCCACTCACAAAGACGCACACCAGATATAATTTACCTGATGTTGAACATTACTGTTACTGTTTCCCGTCATATGATCTTTGTTTCCTGCCATGAATGTTAGTAGAAAGAACATGAATGTCACGCGGTGTCTCAACAGAAAGAACATGAACGACTCATAGTGAGTCTGAAGAAAGACATGAACGACTCATAGTGATTCAGAAGAAAGAACATCAATGGATCATGAATTATGTCTCAAAATATTAAAGGTAAATCACTTATTCAAGACAGTATACATACAGGGGGCAAAGACATGGATCTGAATACATCTGAAAAGTTCAACATCACTATTGCGCCATACCTTTAACACTGTGGGGTCTGGAGCCAAGTTGCCTTTGAAATGACTCTGTAGACCAAGCCCAGCCAGATGAGAGTTGGTCTTCTTGAACTTGTTTGCTTGAGCAACGTATGCCTAATGATGAAGAGAACATATCAGAGTTGTGATATCGCTATAGAAACTTAGACATGGGTTCAGTCAATTAAAGAAGACACGACATATGATGTTACCCGTATATGTTGTTAACCCTATTTTTATCACCTGTTATGGTCCGTATTTTGTCTTCTTTAATGACTATGCAATTAATATATCGGAATTATGATATATTTGCAACAAACTTAAAGGCATAATATCACAGTTGATAGACCTGTATAATGTTCAAATGAATTTCGATCTGAGAATTACGCTTTATTTATCCACCCAAACGTTGTTATTTGCTGATGTACGTAGTCCTCAGTACTCGATACTTATCAACATATTAATAGTTTATATGAATAAAGGGAACGTTCCGCTACTTATTTCGTCTTTGATGCATCAACTGATCTATGAAGGAATCTGCGAGCGAACATTAGAGTTATGTCCCCCTTGCCTGATTATATATGAAGCAAAAACATACGACCATATTCATGTTGTCTAGATTGCCGTGGAGATTTGTCAACCACGCAACTATAGAAAGCTTTTTGGAAGTACAAACATAATTTTATGTATGTCAAGTGGATGAACTTTGCAGTTATAGCTATGAACTAGTCCGAAACAACCATAAATATATATTATGCCTTTAAATATACGATCAACTAACGGTAATTTGGTAGCTTTGTATGATAGTCTGATGAAGAAAGAACACGCAGAAACAATTATGTTATATAGTGTTTTGAACGGTAGCTGTCCTTGTGTAGCAGAATTATAGGTATAAAACCCTGACCCCCATTTCATGTTCCTGGACGCTTTTCCAAATCATCACTACTATAGGGCGCACACCATAGTAATCACACTTACGACTGAACAGCATTGCATATGCTAAATATCTGATAATATACGCATCTCCACATACGTCATTGCTGCTCCCACGGGCCACGACATTGTAGTCGTTGAGGAAGAGTTGCGGGCCGGGGTCCGCCTGGTGGACTTTCTCGTAGAGGTCTTCTGAGAAGTGGGCGTTTCCGGTCGTCTCCTCGTACAGCTGTCCGTGAAGTAGTTCGTTGTTCACGTCCCATTGTTCCAGTCTACCATTAGAAGATGGTTGCGTCATTATTATGTTTACTAAATAATGATAATGTCGGCAATTTGCCGACGAAATGTCGATCATATATATAGATAGTTTTTGATGTTGTTTAACAGGGTGAAATGCCTATTGATTTATTATTTTGACATCGTTCTCTTTTTTAAAATAAATTATTCTGTGTATCTTCTTGTTTTTTAAACTTTAGAAATGGCAAAATATGATAATATAGACACCTATGAAGTGTAAACTTAACACAGACTACTATAGGACATATAAGTAGGCCTACAATGCATTTACAGACTGTAGATATGAAAATTTGTATAGTTTTGGGTCTACCTTCCATACAAAACTAAGCCAAACTTAACATCTTCTCTCTCCACCCGCACACTAGTTTTATTGTCTACTTTCTTTTACCTGGTTGTCATCATTTTGTAATAAATAAATATCCAGTGAATCCGGCAATCTGATTGGTCAACGTGACCCCAAAACATTCGCGGATTCATACAGTTTGCACATCGGTTTTTGCGTTCATACCTCGATGAACGCAAAAAATATTCCAGTCAATCCTTAATTGTTTATAAACTT
This sequence comes from Lepetodrilus galriftensis, assembly GCA_032361785.1. Classification (NCBI taxonomy): domain Eukaryota; kingdom Metazoa; phylum Mollusca; class Gastropoda; order Lepetellida; family Lepetodrilidae; genus Lepetodrilus; species Lepetodrilus galriftensis. The sequence continues at coordinate 8,437 of JAUTBZ010145561.1, forward strand.
TAATTGACAAATTGTATACTTACTATATTACTATTTTTAAAATTTTATTAGGAATTGACGAAAAGGGAATCCGAGTACATTTCTTTGTCACGCGACACGACGGAATCAGACTTAAAACAAAGAAGAGAAATTCAAGGAGGAACAGCTTTCTACATTGATCAGGTTTGATCATTTTTATTAATTTGTAACAATTTTCCTTTTGAGTGCTTTTAAAACTGGGCCATGGAGTCTTTCTCAGACTCAATACGGAAATTTTATTTATAATAAACAAGAAATTAGTTTTAATTTTTATAAAATGTTATTTTTTGACAGTGTGCTGTTCGTGCTGCATTGGAAGGACGTATTCTCGTCCTGGAAGGAATCGAAAAGGCGGAGAGAAATGTCCTGCCAGTTTTGAACAATCTCCTCGAAAACCGCGAAATGCAACTCGACGATGGGCGGTTTCTCGTGGCGGCTAATAGATATGATAAATTGCTAGAAGATCACACCAAGGCTGAATTGGACGCCTTGAATCTCGTCCGTGTTAGTGAACATTTTAGAGTTATCGCCCTTGGTTTACCTATACCTCGTTACCAAGGCAACCCACTGGATCCACCCCTCCGCTCCAGGTTTCAAGCCAGAGATGTGCATTCGCTACCATTTAAGGTAACATTGTAACCACTCGTATTAACTGGTTATTCATTTTTTGTTTATTGTTATTTTCACAGGTTTTCTAAAATTTTGTCTTTCTTCGTCAGCCAAATATGTTAATGAATTTCTTTTTCAATTCCAATTATTTAATTTTATTATTTTTATTTAGTTAAATCTATATCTTTAAGAATTTTTTAAAAATATTTTCAATCTTTCATGGAGTTCACATGTCCACTATGAGACCATATCTTTATCAGTATCCTTACCGTAATTGCTATAAATTATAATACGAGATCTACATACCATTGAGAAATTATTTGACATGCTTGAATAATGGTTGGTTGTTTAAATAGTAGCAGTCACTATGGTAGATTTCTATGTCAGGACTTATATAGCCTAGGAGAGTTTTATTCAGCAGTCATTGATAATGTGGAAGTTTTCGTTTGTAAGTTTTCTTTTTTTTTCTTTTTTTTCAGGACGTCCTACAGACAATGCAGGACAATACCAGAAACCTAGCTCCTGAACGGTTTGTATTTCCATAGCTTAGACAGGCAAGAACATTTTCCCGCAGATTCACGGAAATCTGTTGAGTCTTTTCTCATGGAGTCGATTTATTTGCTCTGGGTGAGGCTTGGGTACATTGGTAGAACATTTGGACTTCGGAGTCAAAGGCCCCGGGTTCAAATCCCACCCCAGGCGGCCAGCAGTGTTGTTCGTGAAAGTTACCTTTCTGATGTGATATTGATGGGATGCGCTGTCTGTAGAATGGCAATGCAGTTCGCATCCTTGATCTATCAGTACCAGCCGGTGCTTGCAGGTTTACTGCAACATTCAGTTCTATGTATGTTGCAGGTTTCATTCTGCCCTAAACCGACAAGCTGTGATATAAATAAAAGATCCTTGACAGCTGCTCTAAACCCAAATTAAAATAAATAGTTTTGATAATAATTTCTCGGACAGTTTCTTTGAATTAGAAACGAGATATTAATCATATATTGCCTCAACTTTAGTAATTGTCTTTTCCAGAATTTCTCAGTTGCTGTCGTTCGCTTCCACCATGCTGATGAAAGAGTCGACCAGTCTGGGTCTACCAGATTTTCCTATGGATAACCTCGGACATATAGTTAGAATCATGGTACAGTTATAGCGAACAACATTTTTAGCAGTGGAAAATAATAACTGACAAGCTGCAGATATGAGTGAAATATATCCTAATTCAAACTCGATAAAACCCAAAACTGTATAAGGAGATGATGCTAGATCTTGTAAAAGACGTACCACATTCGTTCTGCGACACATTTTAAATTTGATGTGTTTTTATTCTTCCAGGATGCAATACCATCTATTACCTCCCTGGAGTTGCTACGGCGACTGTATCCATACGAACTGATGCTAGGCAAAGAGGGGAAATCGGCGGTGGAAGACACTCTAAATGTAATTTGCCCATGACCTTTTAAACTAGGGTCCTTGACCTTGAACTTTTTGAGTGGTGTCATTTGACTACACTCTCAATGTAATTTGCCCTGGACCTTTTAAACTAAGGTCCTTGACCTTTAACTTTTGAGTAGGGTCAATAGGGCTGTTCGTTTTGCTACAAATCTGCAGCTGCTTGACCCCGCTAACCCTGCAAAAGCGCTCGATTTGCCCAATTTCTTACCCAACAAGCCGCGTGTTAGCAGGTCTTTTGATAGCGACAAAGCGGGTGCTTGTATGCAGCTGAGAATGTGGAATTACGGGGCAATTCGAGCACGTTTGTGGGGTTACCAAGGTCATTTGGCTGCCGATTGGGGGTCACCCGGTGGCAAAATGAACAGCCCTAATGTAATTTGCCCCTGACCTTTTAATCTAGGGTCATTGACCTTTAACCTTTTGAGTAGGGTCATTCAACTTGTTGACCTTTTGACCTTTTAAGTAGTGCTGTTTAACACTGTCACAGTGCAGTTGCTATCTTTTGTTCATCGGTCACGCTGAATGGTGGCAGGTTTACTGCAATACTTTTACGTTTGCGTCTGTTATTTTCAGAGGTTCGAGCTCATCGTGCCCTCATCAATGTGCAATGTGGCCAGTGTGGAAAAACAGGGCCAGTCTGCGTTGGTTACCTTGGCACAAGGCTCGAACACCTACCCGATACCAGTAAGTCCGTAACACTAACCGTTCCATCTTCTCTGCAGTAGAGATCTTAGCAAATGGGTGAAAGATTCCCACAGCGATATTAAACTCCATATTTACTCACTCACTTACTCACAGGGTGTGGAACATTTTTGAGTAAGTTTTCATACTCAACGCAAAGGTTTGTTCACAAATTCCCATACAAAATTTGAGTTTGAGCATGAAATTATCCTCCAACATGAAAGTTTCATGACCTCAGGGTCAATGTCTACATACAATACATGCAGCCGTGCCCACCAAATTCCTGCAGCGACGTTAAACTCAATATTCACTCACTCACTCCTCAGACTTTGGTGTATACTCAACAAAATAAATTAAGAGCCCCAAGATATTTTCCTTGGAAACTTTCTACACAATTTTTGAATTTGGTTTGAGGAATCTAGGTGTCGTTCTTCTTCCAATGCGTCGTCGCCTATGGGTGAGATAGTCCCGCTGCGACGTTAAACATTAATTCAATCAATCAAATCTTCCAATGCATCTGCAAGTTCTTGAAGAGTACCTGGGTCTTGTAGATATTTAGAAATTCTGATGTTTAGAAATCTTACGTTGAAGTAAATTCTTCTGGTTGTGTGTATGTAAACAGGTGGCTGCCGGTGTCCTAGACGCGGTTCCTGCTGGTAGCGACTCGTCCTTCATCCAGACACAATACCACGACACTCTCCTGTCCGAGATGTTCCAGTCACACATGACCTCTGACTTCTGTCTAGTGGGTTCAAGGGTGAGAATATTGATGTAATTTTGTTTCTATTCCACGGACCCAGAACTGGCCCCGAGATTACAAAACTTTTCTGAGTACGTTTTTGTGCTCAATTCATGACTAAAAAACATGACGTTTTATCAACAAAATTCTGTGTTGAGTATGAAATTGAGTATGAAAAGTTTCGTAATCTCTGGGCCAGGACTTGTTGTCTGTTTTTATTATTATTACTACAGCGATGCAAAACATTCGCATTCATACAGGCTTTCTCCTGGGAGCCTATTCTCAAAAGATTCTTACGATTGTACGACAATCTTAAGGATTATTATAGTATGGCTATGAACTATTCTTAAGCTGGATTCATACTTTAAAGG
>JAUTBZ010145572.1:0-12304 GCA_032361785.1 Lepetodrilus galriftensis
CATAAAACGTCATGTGACGTCATAGTCTGAGTACGTTTTTGTGCTCAGAAAGTTTCGTAATCTCGGGGCCAGGTCATTGTCACATCCAACGCATCGAAAGCTGATAGTATTTAAATCACATTTTAACATCAACAGCTACATCAACAGCAACAGCAACAACAACAACAGCAACTTCAGCAACATCAGCAACATCATCATCAAACGTGTCCACAACACCATCAACCACCACGACTACCTCGGTGACCTTGAAGAAGTTCCCTGTCATGCCATGTCAGAGTGACATAGTTGTGGTATCTGAATCCGCGGTGCTACAGTCTCCGGGGTACGGGGTGGATCAATTATACCCCAATTCTATAACATGCGGGTGGCTTGTGAGTCTACAGCCCGGTCAGGTAAGCCCTTCAATTTGGCTCATTTTAAAGGAAATAATAATAATAATAATATGCAAATTTATGTTTCGCCAAATTCACGTTTGAAAGCGTGCTCATAGAGCTACACTATTACGGTCAGTGGATCAGATTTTCTTTCTCAACTCCCTGGGGAGTATACAACTCAAGCTTTCTTTCAAGGCGTTATAATCCGCCTGCTGATATAATCCTTCCGGGTACCCATAATTAGCATTTACTTACATTGATGTAAGAATTAATATTATTACAGGAGTCTAATTAGAATCGTATCTGAAACTGACAATTTTTAGTAAATCTAAAATTCTATTTATTTCTTCTTCCAGGTTGCCACAGTTGTTTTCCATAGCTTTGACTTGGAATCCCATTCCCAGTGTTCCTTTGATAACCTGAGGCTCTATGAAGGACCGTCAATGTCCAGTCCTGTTGCCAAAACTATGTGTGGCGATACTTTACCGGCCAATATGACGATTTATAAGTCAGCTGTGATACAATTTAAATCTGACTTCATGGTGCCTAAATCTGGGTTCGATGCTACATTACTCATTGGTAGTATTCAGTCGACGTTGATACCTCCATCATCAACGTCAACGTCGACGTCGACGACCACGACGACGCCGACCACAACAACAACTACTACTACTACTACCACAGCTACTACTACTACTACTACTACTACTCCAGCCACAGCAACAACAACTTTGCCTTCAAATCTTCATTCATCAACTTCAACGCAATCGTTGACGTCAAATACACAAGCATTATCTCCCCTGACAGTAGAGATATGTCAAGGCAACGTTCCTACGGTGACGTCGGTGTTAATAGTGTCTCCAGGATTTGACACGGGACAATACCCACTTAGTACGACATGCAGTATAACATTGCACGTGCCTACTGGACAGGTAAGAATATGCACAATAGGACCGGTAATTTACATGATTCCAACGTCACATGTACTGTGCATGTATAAAAACGTGTAAGAATGCGTTGGAACTATCAAATTAATCTCAACAAAAATACACATGGAAAAACTTTAATTTCGGTCGTTCTACGTTTCCTCTTCTTCTCGGTACATTCTATAATAAATAAATATACAGTCAATCCGATTGGTCCAACTAAAACTAAAACATTGCGTTCATACTTCGATGAATAACACTCTTCCCAGGCCAATCCCGTAAAATATATACTTTTGAAATGACAAAACCAAGGTAACTGCACACAGTTCAACGCAAACAGGACACCAAACTAGCAAATAACTGTGACATACATGTATAAATAAATCGTATAAATTGTCAATCCGACAATCTGATTGGTTCACGTAACCCCAAAACATTGCATTCATACTTTGATGAATGAAATTTTCTTAGGCCAGGTGCTTAATTGACAGTTTACCGGTCCCGGCTAATGTCAATATAAAATATTATTACGCTGCGCTTGCAGGTTAAATGAGTAAATATATACGCTTTTGTTATTTCAGACTATCAAATGAATGTAATCTCTACCAATTTGTTACGTAATTTATTTATAAGGATTGACTGTCATTTTCTTTACGTTCATCGAGGTATGAACGTAAAAACCGATGTGCAAACTTTTGTATGAACCGCTTCGCGGATTCATACAGTTTGCACATCGGTTTTTCCGTTCATACCTCGATGAACGTAAAGAAAATGACAGTCAATCCTTAAATAAAATAAAGAAAATAGTGGGGATAAATTTGTCCAAATTTATTAAATAGGTCTACTATTACAGCTACAGTGGATACTGTTCATGTTTGTTTGATATTGAGTTCTGACATGACACATAGGTATAAATATTATCTGTTCTATGTACCCAATATTTACACATTCGCCTACCATATGTCACGTAAGTCAGTAACTGTTAGTGTTAAAACAAACTTAAAATATGGCCAAAAAAAACCACATCAACCAGACAACTTGACACTTGTATTTAGCAAAATCATGATAACGATATAAGTTATAGCGTTCTAATAGTGTGCTCTGTAGTTGGGACAGTGTGGTTTATGTGTGATTCATGAGAGTATGTGGAATTCCATACCAGATCTGTGTGAATTCCGTGCAATTTCCGTGTGAGGTCTGCCTTTAACAGTGTTATTTCCATATGACAGGGAGACAAGAAACCATTCACTGATGTGATACGAGCTAACATTGGTGACTGCCATGCAGTGGGTCAGCGACCTTTGACCTTCATAAGACAGGTATGACCCAATTGACCATTGACCTTCATAAGGAAGATTTGACCCAATTGTTAATTGACCTTTGACCTTCATAAGAAGTGTCTTATAATGGGGAAATATTCCTGCTGTGGCGTAAAAGCACTATCAGTAATTAATTCATACAACAGGTATGACCCAACTGCTATGTAATTGATCTTTGCCATTCATCTGTAACTGCTATGTGACCATTGACATTCATGAGAATACTAGTATGCTAATTTGACCTACATACGACAGGTATGACCCATCTGCTAATTCCCATATAATTATACAGATATTCTGATTGCCATTTTCAGAGTTATTTGACCTTGGCATGTCAAAGTCATCTTGGAATTATTTAAAAGATATTTTGTTCTTTTTTATTTTCATTTCAAATTTTCACTCTTGTATTGTTCTCGTCCTGATAGTGTGTCACAGCGGAATACGTTCCATGGATCTCTAAGTCTAACGTCTCTCTATGAATGCAGGTTTCGGCACTGTGTGCATACCCAGAACTGTTGAACGACCCCAAGTTCCCCACCGACGCCAAGGAGAGGGCAGCCAGGATCTTACATGGGTGTGGAGGCCACAGCATTGGTAATGTGCTAGGAATTATGTAACCCTCTCCTTGCTGGATTAGGCACAGCTACTTCTCTTTTGGGCATCTCTGATTGCCTTCAAGATGGAGAGGGTTAATGTAGATGCTTATCATCAGTATGTACATCAGTGTTTCAAAGTATTAGTAATCATTGTCATTAACTTTAGGCGATTACTGAGATAAATAATAGTAAAAATAATATTTATTAGTAGAATTATTATAATAATATTGGAGATTTTTGAGCCATTATCCAATGAAAAAGACTCGCTAGATGAAGGTCACCAGTCGTCAAATAAGATAGATTTTAATTTGATGTATTTGTTGTTCTGTTGATAATTAAGCTACCAATATGGAATCACTTTATTTGAATTGTACTGTATCATTGGATTGAATTTACATAGTAGATATTCAAACAAAAATATTTCTCTCCTAAACGATACATTAATAATAAATTCATGCTATTTTTTGCTTATTTAATTTTTTTTTTATATTCTTACTTTTCTCGTACATATGACAGATAGAAGTGAACTATCTATGCATGCTGTTATCTAATACAATAACATGCTTACACATGGATAGTTGTTATCTGTCACACTTCCTTGAATTACATAAACAACTTACTGATAGTGATACCGCATCATACCGGTAAACAGTATAGAGTCCACAGTATGGCCCCCACACACTGTCAACACTGATAACATGTATGCGAGTGTGGCAGCTGGGAATATTTTCTTCATGATACCGATGTACTGTAAATAGTAAAAAGTTTGCCAAGATTAAAGTTCATTGACCGACTCATACGGTAGCTATTTATTACCATAAAGAAATGAAAGTTTAACGACCACAATGCATATAAACCTGTTAGCACTTTAACTGGCAGCTTAGGTTGTATACTCGCCAGGAAGTTGAGAAGGTGAAATTAGTGCACATTCATCCATGCTCTGGGGTAATAATGTAGAAACTAACTTAATAACTTACTAGCCTGAATAGTGATACAAATAACAAATGTTATGAATTTCTACTAGGCCTTATCTTTTAACATTGGGAGAAATGGCCTGGGCTAGCGGGCTAGTGTTAATTTCGATCCCTCACCATGAGCATGCTTTAGAGCATGGATTTCTATACCTGGACAGCGAGTTACTACTCTCGTAATGCTACCGTCATTCTTCCAGACAGAACACTGGACATTTAATCGCTTTTTGCAGTTGTTAGCAGTTCATCATATCTAAAAATAACACGACACAAATGTTCTAAGAATTATTTTTTCTTTTGTATCAATTTTCAGGGGCGTACAGCGACAGTGCTGGAGTGAGAGTGATCCGAGAGGACATCGCTAAATACATCGCCGAGCGTGACGGCCAACCGTGCAGTGCAGATAATATCTTCCTCAGCACTGGTGCTAGTGATGGAATTAAGGTTAGTTCTGTGTCATTTGCCATATTGGATTATCTGGTCGTAAGATTAGTACCCAGTTTGTCACTATTTTCGCAATATTGGTCAAGGTTGCAGCAGATTTGGACAATATTTGGAGAATCCCATTTTACTTTTGTATAATTTTGTATTCATTGGCATTGATGGGTGATTTACCTATACTGAAACCTGGATATGTTTGTGTGTTTGCAGAATATCATGAAGCTGGCGATGACAGGGGAAAAGGGAGATAAGCGCGCTGGTATTATGATTCCTATCCCACAGTATCCTCTGTACACGGCGACCATTGCAGAGTACAACGCCTACCCAGTACGTGTAACCTGAATAATCTCCAACATTGATGGCTAGTAATGTATGACACCTACGTTGCCAACATAATATTATATTTATTTTTTTACATGCATTTAAATAACTGCAGTGTACGGCATCTGACTTCCTTTATCATGGACGTTATGCAAAATAATCTTTGCCAGATAATAATAATAATAATTGCATTTATTAAATATTTTCTCCTGTTCAAATTATTTGCGTAATTACGGTACATTCTTATTAGCAGTCAAGCCCATAGTGTTTATATTTTGTATTTTGTGAGAGTAACATCTGGTACTACTAAGTTGGTGTGTTGACAGATTGGGTACTTTCTTGACGAGGAGAACGGGTGGACTCTCAGCATTGATGAGTTGAAGCGATCGCTGAATGAAGCCAGATCCAAGTGTCAACCTCGCGCCATCGTCATCATCAACCCCGGAAACCCTACAGGTAAACAGTACACAGCCCCACAATAGGGAACCATCCAGGTAAACAGTACACAGCCCCACAATAGGGAACCCTACAGGTAAACAGTACACAGCCCCACAATAGGGAACCCTACAGGTAAACAGTACACAGCCCCACAATAGGGAACCATCCAGGTAAACAGTACATAGCCCCACAATAGAAAACCCTACAGGTAAACAGTACACAGCCCCACAATAGGGAGCCCTACAGGGAGACGTTCCTTTCATCACATTACACTGTTTGGAGTACTCAGGACAGACACTTTTAGGGAACCATACAGGTAAACAATTGGCAACTCAACATACCAGTAAATATCATATTGACTCCGGACATAACTGGCCGGTAATAATTGGCAACAAGTGTAGATCTCTGGGTATTATTTCAGAAAGCTCTCTTATCCAACATGAGACTGTAGGGCTGTCATGTGCACACTATCCATGTATGAGAGATCATTACAAGAGCGCTATGGTCTCATAGTAGATACAAGAGTTTCATGAAATGATACCCTGTACCTTACTATGAATTCTTGTCTCATGTGCTAATGTTTTCTTTCCATATTTCAACAGGTCAGGTGCTAACCAAGAAGAACATTGAGGATGTCATCAAGTTTGCCAAAGAAGAAAACCTTCTGTTAATGGCTGACGAGGTGAATGTTATTAATTTTTCAGCATTGAGTGTGGTTTTGTGAGCATGTGTAAATTCTATCATAGAAAACAAGTCTCGAGGTATATTTCATCTTGTAAAAACTTGTACATCCCGGAAATAATGCTGGTAATGAGTTTATCCAAAATCGTAATAGTTGATGCCGAAATGTCTTTCTAACGTGCAAGTCGAGGGCTTTTGCAATGACGTCATAATCATTTATGTCTCATTATGAGCATCAAAACACTTTTCTTGGGACACCTCTCAACCAATCAAATTGCTAGAATCTCGGCATATTTTGGATAAATAAAATTTATTCTGATCGCATTTCAGTTATGGCCCCTGGTAGTGACTAGTTCTGTCTCTGTTTGCTTCTGCTCCTGTGTAGGTGTACCAGCACAACGTATATGCAGAGGGATCCCAGTTCCACAGCTTCAAGAAGGTTCTCACAGAACTGGGTCCAGAGTACAATGACACAGAACTGGCGTCGTTCATGTCCACGTCCAAGGGATATATGGGAGAGTGAGTCATTGATAAATTTGACGTCATGGTCATCAACTTGACACTCAGCTCTCTGTGTACGTCCACTCTCCATGAATGATAAGAGAAAAAAGGATGTGGATAATAATAATAATAGTACATTTATATAGTGCTATACATCCATACACAAAGTGTATGCTCAAAACGCATCTAGACAGAGTGAAAGAGCATGAAGAGCTTGAATTTTAGCTTTTATTTGAAAGATGAAAGGGATTCTGATTACTTGAGATGAAGCGGGATGCTGTTCCATAGTACAGAGGCATTGTAAGAGTAAGATCGCATTCCAAACCATCTGCGACGGGTATGTGGGACAGAGAACGGTTTTTGGTCTGCAGAGCGGAGAGTTCTGGATTGGGAAGATATAGAGTGATTGTGGCACTGGTACGCAAGTGTTAGAATTGTATACTGGATTCAGGCCTGGCAGCATGTGTGTATGAGCAGAGGGTCAGAGGGCAAGGACAGCCAGAAGTTAAATTTAGAACAGAATCAGGGGATTCCCCTTATCATCAAGCTCTTTGACAAGAGAGAAAATTGAGATGACTGGCTAAGCATTACTAACGAAAAGAGGAGATAATAAAAATATCCTGGGTCAAGCATGTAAGCTGTTTTCAAAGGTAGTTTTTGTTGAAACATATCCCAAGAACATTGTGGAACCTGATAAAGAATTGAACCAAAACTGTATCAAAGGGTTTTAGAGGTCTTTGAGGATCATCTTGCCTTGGTGCACTGGTCATGTTGAAGTCTGTTCTCCATTGCAGATGTGGATTCCGTGGAGGTTATTCCGAGGTCATCAACCTTGACCCCGAGGTCAAGGCCATGCTCATAAAGTCGATATCAGCCAAGCTCTGTTCATCTGTTGCTGGACAGGTAAAGCCGAATCTGATTGGATGATCTAATCTTCCCGATTTGTGATTATCTTTCATTATCCAAAATTCTGCTTAATTTTTATTCATTTACTTGGAATAAGCTGTTATCGTTTAAACATCAGGGTTTCTATTTTTACAATTTACTTGCATATTTAAACAAAATTCCTCATAACTAGATTGTAGAGGATCCGAAATAAAGCAAGATTAATATTACAAAGTGCAATTTGAGTAATATATTATTTTTCAATTAAAAATTAAATAAAACATTAAATTTAGGTCCAAATAAAATAATATAATATAAATATAATAATTCTAGGGTTATTTTGACACTAATTTGCATGAAGTAGTATATTATTCACAAGCATTTTATAACTATTGCATCATCTTTCCCTTTCCCCATTTGACATGACCAGTCCATAGATTTAGGATTAGTGCATAACCAGCTCTTCATCTCTCAGTGTTGCTCACGTTGCAGGCTGTCATGGACGTCGTTGTCAACCCACCTCAGCCTGGAGAACCTTCCTATGACCTCTTCCTCAAGGTGAGACCTAGGGGGTCACTCGTAAAGTCATGCATAGTGTCATTCATTTAATTAAATACAATTTGAATTTCATGGATTATTTTAATGAGGCCATGATTTCAGTACATGTCTAATAATTTCACAATCTCCATATTCACTCACCGTGGAAGATTATATTTCTGTAGGGTAATTTTTAACAAAACTATACAGGACGCTATATTAATGCTGTATATTATTATTATTATTTATTTGTGCCACGTATCCTGACTACATCCCTTGCATTGATCCGTTCTTCTGTTCTGTTCAGGAGAAGACCCATGTTCTGAGTGATCTGGCCAAGAAAGCCACCATGGTAACAGAGACGTTCAACTCGTTCGAGGGTGTGCGATGCAACACTGTGCAGGGGGCCATGTACGCGTTCCCTAGGTTAACTCTGCCACCCAGAGCCATAGAGGCTGCCAAGGTTTGTCAGAAATGATATGGATTTTGTAACAATCCGTGAAAGATCCGTGAAAACCAATCTAAACCCAAATTAAAAATATTGAAAAGAAATACAATTCTGCTGTTGGCCCGATGTTGGGTATGGGTGAAATATTCCAACTTTGAAGTAAAGTACTAATTAATTTATTCAGCTGTACGCCTATTAGAGATCCTAGTTAATGCTAGATGCAAAAAAATTGCAGTTTGCCTGCCTAATTTAAATATCAGAAATAAAGTTTGTATGAAAATATATTCACTTTATTCAACCAGCTAATTGTTCCTTATTTCTCAATTTGTTATCAATATTTTCAAATTTGTATTGCAAATCTTTGACAGTACTTATATTATTACTGGATATAACCTAGATGAATATTAAAATGTTTAGCCCTCAAGACTCCCAAGCTGGAGGCAACCATAGCAGCCCTAAAGAGCAGTGTCTGTCTAAGCCAGCAGAGTTTATGTTAAGGCTTGTATTTGAGGTTGATGTTGTGGTTTCAGACCAAGGGACAAGCTCCGGATGCTTTCTACTGCTTCAACCTGCTGGAGAGTACTGGAATATGTGTGGTGCCAGGAAGTGGCTTTGGTCAGCTGCCAGGAACATATCACTTCAGGTCAGTAGGTCACACATGTCAGGGTGTCAGGTCAGTAGGTCACACAGGTCAGGTCAGTAGGTCACACAGGTCAGTGGGTCACACAGAACATGTAGCAGAGTGTTGCGGCAAGTCTGGTGTTCGAAATTACCCAATATCCTAATAAGGGCCAGTAGAAATTCATGTCTTTTTGTAAACAATCGTTATTTGTATCACTATTCAGGCCAGTAAGTTTATAGTTAAGTTTCTATCGCTGAGTAAGTCTGAAATAACCAGCTGGTACTGATGAACCAAGGGGGATAACTGAATTTGTGACAATACAAAAAATCCTATCACGATCATGCAGGAAAAGTAACTTTTGAGAATACTGATGCAGATACAGTAATTCACCATTATAAATTTACACTACAAACTTATTGATAAAAATTTCAGTCACGGTTTTGTACAATGAGTGAATCAATCGATTGGTAACGAATGACATGATTTGTTGTGATTTTCAGAACAACCCTCCTGCCTCCGGTGCCCAAGTTACGCGAGATGTTAGACAGATTTAGGAAATTTCACACTGATTTCCTCGCTAAGTACTCCTAGGATATACAAGTCATGAATGGTTTACCCAAAGCTACTTCTAGAAGGAACGCCAGGCAAACATGCTGAAGGAACTACAAAACAGTCGACAGAAATATTTCGATGAAATTATCTTCCAAATTCCAGAATTCATTTATGTGTAATATACGAGGACAGAATCTCAAAATGTATTTTCTTATATTTGTTGTAGTAAATGTGATTTCATATTATAAGAGATGAAACTTTGTAAGTAAGTAATCTTCAATATATTGTAATTTTTTAAGACTTGTTTCTTTGACCATAATGCAATGTTTGCTTCTTCCAATGTTCCTAGAACACAAACAGAATGTTGTACGTCACATCCTACCTAGACATAGTGGCATATTTCACTGAATGTTCATCTGGTCCGTTGTTTGATGTAAAATTCATGCAATATGATAATGCAGTGAAAATGATTCCATTCCAAGTCCATAGTGAATTCAATCAAGGTAGATGTTCTACTTAATATATATTCAGTCAGGTTTATCATAGCAACGGAAGATAGAATAAAAGTAATAATGGAAGAATGTTGATTTAAACATATCGCTCAAGATACTGAAGGGTTTTCATATCCAAACTCACAACTTTCAAATATCAATTGATTCCACCAGACGTTTGATTGAGAAACAAAACAAGTGTAAATTCTAGACAAGCAATTTGGATTTATAACATTACTTTTTAGATGTTTGTTGTTTTTTGATATAGAAACACTTGTTCAACAGGAAATGTGATATGTATGTAATTTTGTGAGCAAGATTTACATAATTGTGCTATTTCTATAATATATATTTCCATTAGAAATGATTGCGTATTTTGCATCTTTGTTAGTTTTTGTGAGATTGCAAGGTTTTGTTAGTCTTTTTGAGAGTGTAAGCTTTTGTCTTTTTGAGATTGTAAGCTTTTGTTAGTCTTTGTGAGATTGTAAAGTATTTGCGAGTGGAATCTAATAATGTATGGTCTCCTCAAGGAGGGATTTTCATGTCTCATGACGCATCCAGACATGCACTTAGAACTATCCAGACATGCACTTAGAACTAATGTTTTACACCATGCACAATTTTATGATGAATGTTTATGGAGATATACTAACTGCATCAAATTGTTATGTTATAGAATATATTATATTAAATTTCAGGAACGAGATGAACTCCCAACTTTAGTGTTGTATACAAATACAATTTAAAAGGCGCTAACGACTACTGTATTTAGCACTAATGATAAATATTAAAGTTAAACATGGCCTCTTTCAAGGCCAACGATTCATTAATAATTCTGGGGCTTGGGTAATATTTCTCAAAGCTCTCACATCCACTATAATACCAGTGCTTTCGTAAATGCCAAATCGCCATCGCTACGAGAATGCTGTATCATAATAAAACAAGATCTTCATGAAATAATACCCTGCTCCACAACCTTATCGTAGCGCTACACAATTAGGCTTGTATACAGGTACATGTATAGTAAATTATGACTCGTGTAGCCCTACAATAATTTTGTGAAACCTTGCCCTAAGGTTGCGAAAGTTTTCATTTTGAGTACGATTTCATGCTCAACTCGGTATTGTTAACAAATCATCATTAAAAATTTGAGTTGAGCATGACATCCTTATCAAACGTTTTGCAGTTTCGGGTCCAGGCCTTGTATATCAATGCAGAATAACCTTGCATATTCAGTGTTCGAAATAAAGAGAATAATAAGAGGGATCATGCTCCATAGGCCCAATGTTAAAAGGTGGTAACATCTACCACACAGATACCTTTAACATTGCAGATTTTCAAATGACCCTCGAACACTCAATTATTATTAATAACACACCAACCTGTTTTGTCTGTTTACTAATAATGTCATCACTTGTCTGTATTAACTAGTATTAATTAACACTTATTGTTGAAACTCTGATCTCCCTGTACACATTCTACTTTTGGATTACTTTGGGCTCCACAGCCTTGGTTTGGCATCTTCTCAGTCGTTTCACATGCAGGTAGCACGTTGTTTCAATGCATGCATACACTAGTGTGACGATGCCAGCCTTGGATTACCTGTACATGGCTTGTGGGCCTCACTGTAAAACAAAAGAATTGCAGGTTTTCCTCCCATCTTACAGACAACCAGAATATCAATGAAATAGTCAGTTAATCTCAAATCACTGACTTTTGTATCACAATGATCTATGGTATTCTAGCCACTATTATAACATTTTGGAATGAGATTTATGGGCAAACAGTAAGTTCTTCCCTTTCATTTTGTGACAGTATTGTTATGCTACCAATGTATCTGGATATGGGTGGCTATGTTGGTTGTTTTATATATATATATAGACAGCTATACGACAATAAATGTACAATATTCCTTCGAGTCTTGTCCATTTTGCGACCTATGCTCTATTTTGGAGGTTGATGAGCCATCACTCTGCTGCACCAATCAAAAGCACTCTTCTACATATATCTGTGGTTGACCGTAGCAGGACAAAGGTCAGGAGCCTGTTGCACGACGCTCTTGTAGCGCTACAATAGTTGTAACTGGGCTCCCGCCACAATAGTTGTAGCCTACATAAGTGTCGTGCAACGGGCACCAGATCAGTGCCTGAAATCTTCCAGGGCCCCGTGTCACGACAGCCTCCGATTTTAGTAGGGATATG
>JAUTBZ010145583.1:0-12304 GCA_032361785.1 Lepetodrilus galriftensis
CTCCTGTACCTGACGTACCTGGCGTAACTGATCCCGAGGCGTAACTGATCCCGAGGCGTAATTGGTCCCGGGACGTAACTGGCCCGTGATAATATAGTTAGAAAGCACAAGGCGTTAGCCCGAGTAGTTACAGTTTAAAGCTACCTTATCTACCAGGGTTCCCTTCGAATGAACAATCGTAGCGCTACGAGAGTGGTAACATCTGTACAGTATGGAGTTGTGGCTCTCGTAGCAATACATTATATGATTCTGTGGAACAGGCCGCAGGGAGACGTTCCATAGAACAATCGTAGCACTACGAGAGTTGTAGCTCCACGTTAATGTTAATGTACAGAAGTAGCGCTACGGTCGTTGCGGGCATATATACCATCCAGTATTGCAACCATCAAATTGAAAATACGCTGAAAACTGCCAAGAATACCAGCATAGCTCGTACCAAACCACCCTTGGAAAATTACGTCATCAAAACTGTAGATCTGAGATATTATACTTTTATGTAGCGGGATTATTTAAAGCGCCTTGCACGTCATTTCGGTCACATACACTCCCTGCCTGTTCCCCTTCATTAATGTGACATCGCACCTTGGAAATAATGCTTCTATCATAGTATGCAGTGATTGTATATCGACTCTGATACGTTTTAAATAATTTTCAAAATGGTCAAATCAGATTCTCGAACCTCGAATCTGGTGCTAACTCTCGAGATACACTCACATAACTCACATAGCCAAAATAGGCTACTGTGGACAACGTTGTAGGAAATCAACATTCCATTCTTCTGTATGGGTAGAACACATTCTAAATTCATTTATAATAAAGACCCCTGTTGAAGTTAAATATACAAATTAATAAATAAAGAAAGAAAGATGTAACAATTCCTGTTACGATAAAAAGGGAACAATACATTTTAATATTCAAATAAGTTATTATATAAAATATATGTATAAAAACGAATATAGTGAATTAACGTTTTCGTGGTGGGGGCTTATAGAAAATAATTGCAGTGTGGGTTTTATATGGCACCAGTGAAGGCTATATGCCTGTTGGCTTCATGTCTTTGTTCGTTCTTGTTTTGGTTCAGCTTTGATGGTCGATTTTTCACGTCCAGCTTTCGACGTTCGATGTCTTCCATAACGCTACGGTACAGGACGTAGGCGTTGTGTTCGTCACGCAACACGTCGTCGTAACGGCGAACGCGGATGTGAATGGAATCAAACTCCAGTCCCTGCGCGAGCAGTCTCATGCACATGTCCTCTTTTCCCAACGTGAACACCCACAAGCAGACGTCGTTGGTGTTTTCTATGCCCAGGTGGACGAATACGGGGTCAAATCTCAGGGATTTGATCGGCGTGTTGGATTGACTTTCGATGATGTGCTTGATCTCTTTGTGAGAGAAGCTGATCTTGTTCATCAGGAAGAAGCACAGTGTTTCTGGAGATGGCGGAGGAAGCTGACTTCGCATCCGCACGTGGGGCAAGTTGAGTGCTGTTGTCTTCTTCCGTTTTTTTGTGCTGATTGAGGTTGAAGATGTGTCCGTGTCCAGTTGTTTCTTTGAATGGAATTTTGAGAGTAGGCCTAAGCGCTCTTTGACAGTACTAAAAAATAACAAAGTTGTTTGTGAAAACAGAGAGTGAATGAGGGAATGTTTCCTTAACATATCTGCAGGCATCTTTCAAGCGTACGAAAACTATCACATATTTTATAATATACAATAAGTGAATATGTACCAGTCTCCGAGATTACGAAACCTTTTTGAGTAGACTACGATTTCATGCTCAACTCTTTTCACAAATCCGTAGGCCTACATAAGCTTTGAGATTGAGCATTTGAGCAGTTATTCTGGATATTTGCGCTATAAACGTAGGCCTATATTGATATTAACAATAATAATAATAATATTAATAATAATGAAATCGCACTAAAAGAGTATCGTAATCTCACTCCTGGCCACCTCTATCTATACTATATGCTCTCTACTGTATACGGAGTAAAACGATCACAAGAGATGAAAGAAAAATCACCATGTCGAGAGATGGTCTGAATTATTAAATCCAATTATCGAGATCAACACTATCGGAGAGGAAAAGAAGGACAGAACCGCATACCAGACATGCTGAAGACAGGGTCGTATTTGATTACAGAACTCTCGACATGAGTTGAGTGCTAGTCGGACATGCGCAAAGTAATTTCAAATACAACACCCGAGAACGTAACACGAGTGTTGAAGGCACTACTGACCAATCAGAAAAAAACAAAACAACTAGGGTTGTGTTCTTGGATGTTTGATTTGAATTTCCGGGACCCGACTCTTAGAGTCGAGTGTAAATCAAATACGGCCCAGAGGTCTGCGTACATCTCACGGAGAAACACACAGTGGTTAACGCCTCACGGACAAGAGGGACATGCTACATATTTACAAAGGTGCTATATCGACGGAACAGTGTGGTCGATGACATCTGCAGTGTTTTGTGAAGTCGTAGTGACATACGTCTTCCCGACGGAGTAATCAGCTGGTAGGCTAATACAAGGTGTAGCACTCATCAGCTGCTTATGTCCACGATGTCATGGCCAGAACTGATACCAAAGATATAGATATAGGCCTAAACGTAATGGTGTAGAAAGAGGGTAGTATAGCTTGCTATTAAAGCCTACTATTAAAAGCAAAAATCTTAGAACCCCACAGAATTCAATTACATGTAGACTACTACTAGTACTAGTACTATAGTTTATCGGATTTTAACCTAAATTGTTTCTTCCTGTGAATTTAGGTTATATAAAACGTTTCCCATCTGTCTCTATCTTGTCCATGTTATTCCAGTATATGTCAGAACGCTTCTTAATACACACCTCCACACGCTTCAAAAGGATTAATGTTTTACCAACTAAATAACACTGCGAGCATATTTTGGTGCATCTAACTTCTAAGCACTTGTGCTATATATAAATCTACTTATTATGATTATTATTATTATGATTATTATTGGAATTATTGTTATTTCGTCACAAATGAACTGCATGCACACATTATAAAGAAGAAACCACAGTGAATAAATTATTCCAACCTTGCAATTTTACGGTAAGTCCGATGTGACAAATTATTTCCGATAGGCGGAAGTGGACGGCCCGTACTGAATCTCTGCCTTGTTTC
This sequence comes from Lepetodrilus galriftensis, assembly GCA_032361785.1. Lineage (NCBI taxonomy): Eukaryota > Metazoa > Mollusca > Gastropoda > Lepetellida > Lepetodrilidae > Lepetodrilus > Lepetodrilus galriftensis. Next base: position 3,149 of record JAUTBZ010145583.1, read on the forward strand.
CGTGATATCTTGTTTTCTCAGAACGGGCTCAGACTTCTGTGACGCTTGGTACCTGTATGACAATGAGGATATAGTCACAGAACACAGTGCTATCATAATGAGTTTCTTCATTATTATATGATGACTCTTATAATATATAGTTCTTACTTAGCAAGATGTTATTGCATTACCCCCAGCGTGTTTATTTGAAGTCATGACTTATTTTAACGATATGTACACACGTAATGTGCTATAGTATATATAGTATGTCATAAAAGTTGACATATTTTGTTTGTTGCCCGAGCTGCTTACGATGCGGAACTAAACCGGAACTACTTATCTATTGTGACGACCAAGACGTAACGTCAGGTAAACAAAATTTAATGTGCATACTTCTCTAATGTGACATCGCATCTTGTTGGAAATAATCAGCTGATAATGCTTCTATCATCGTATGCATTTCTCGTATGTAATAACAGTATACTATACGTCTTACCACCCTGCTATACTTGGTACCATCATATTAGTATCATAATAATTAGTATCTCACGGATTACGCGCAGTTCGAGTTCAAGCATGAATCCCGAGCATTCCCGACTTCTTACAAAGCATACCATTTTAATTACACGAGATGCAATAACCGGGATAATACACAATTTATATTGGCCCTCGCAAAGACTAGAGCAAACAAATGAAAGGTGATATCAATAGAACAAAAATGATGCCAAAGTCAACAATAAAAAAACCTTTAGACTCCAAAAACCGGGTTCACCCCAAAAACATGGTATTTCTGCCGGACTACATGGGCCCCGAGATTAAAACACTTCTGAATACGATTTCATGCTCACATTTTATATATTTGATTTGTGGACAAAAATGAGTTGAGCGTGAAAGCGTATCAGAAGAGTTTCATAATCTCTGGACCAGGTTATGAATTACATATTTTAATAATAAACAATCTTAGAAAATTAGTCTTCTTCGACATTAATATTTCGTATGACTAAATTTTAATACCATATTATTCAATTTCAATACTTGCACTATTTGCATTGAACACATTCTCTAGATATCAATACACCGTTCAGTTTAGTATATACATTTAGTATTAATAATACATACGCTGTATATATGGAATATATGGAATATCCGACATGCATAATGGAGTGGGAAGATTATACTATTATACAGAATGGATGATTAGTGATTGCATACATGTATATATGTTACAGTCAATGTCTAAAATCAGGCAATGTGTAACATGACTCAAATTTTCATTCATGGAAAACTGACTGCATATATTTTTGGCTCATTGACTGGCATGAGTTTAATGAAAGAACATGAAGATTATTTATAGGTATTCACACAAAATTGCATACATTTGTATGTTTTCACAAAAAAAATATGTAAATACATATGGCTATGCAAATGTATGCATTATCTTAATTTTCTTTCATCAAACTCATACCAATCAATCTGTCCAATAAATGCAGTCAGTTTTTCATTTTAGACATTTAAAATATTGAATCTGTGAATTAAATTTCAATGAGAATTTCAGGCATTTTACACATTGACTGATTTTACACATTGACTGATTTTACACATTGACTGTAAAATATATACATTACATACATAGGATAATCTTTGTCAAAGACGTTTCGTGGCAATACTTTCGTTTTTTAATGATTTCTTACATTATTATTAATTTCTTTTAATTGGCAGATAAAATTGGCACATACTTTTTTAATTGGCACAGAAAATATTGCCACGAAACTTCTATGACAAGGACTAGAATAGGCTATATAATACATGTACAAGTAATGCAGCATGCGCAGTAGCATAACACAGGTCACAACAGTGGTTAAAGAATATAGGACAAAGGTGTTTTCTATTACATGTATACCCAAGTATAACAGTAGTGACATATACTATACATATGGCTTACAATTATCCATTCACGGTATCTATATTGATCAATACTGTATGCCATTCGCTATTGGTCCTTTTATTTTTATATGAAGTGTATGACTACCGTCCAAACTATACTGACGTCCCAAAGAAAGTATCCACTTTAAAAATGAGTTTAATTGATATCCAAATGCTAACAGTAAAGTAAAATAACATTGTTAGTACTCCACAATCACATTCACTTGTAATCAGGTTCTAAAATCAAACGGTAATCCAAAACATTTCATGCAAATAGAGTTTTTGAAGAAAACGGATTTTATTTTTCGGTACCAAATATATATAGAATACCCATGTATACTAAATATACTCTTATTGATTTAATCTCTTTTTATTATGTGTTTTATCACTTGTGATGTTCATCAGGCTATAATACAGAAACATGAATGGCGTTCATAACTTGATGCTGGACAACTATTCTGTATTAAACTTTGTATTTACCATTCTATGGTTAGACATTGAAAGGAAAGGAACTTTCGATGCGAAGACTTTGCTTTATGTATACCTATAGTATCAGTCATTATAAAAAGTCTAGGGTACCGTAAGGAATCGGTGGAGGTATGTGAAATGGAAACTGAGGTAGAGAAATATGTGAGAATACGTGCATAAATATGGGTTGATATATAGTTATAGATTCAATCTGATTGTAAAAAAGTGTTAATCAATATCGTGAAATACAAATTTTACTTTCTTGTTTTCTTTTGTTGAGATGCTACAAATTAATTGAAGAATAGAAATAGGTATTGTTTTTAAGCAAGTCTAATTGCCTAAAAAACATACCTGCTCAGTGAAATATTACTCGTACAATTAAAGTATAACCATACTATCATTATTATGGCACTTGTGATCAAGCAGGCCTAATCCTCTCTCTACGGGAGTTACTGTTTTAATTTAACATATTTTAGAGTAGATTAGCATGGAAGAGCATGTAGGTAGAGCATGGCGGTTAGGCGACGGATACATTTTGTTTTTAAATTTCATAAAGTTATACCCAGAATACATTGTGTCCCCTCCCCTCAATGTATGCTCCCAAAGAGGGGGAGTGTTGGCACGTCTTCTTGACGATGTGGAATAGAACCCGGACCAAGGGCTCCGTTTGAAGCTGAAGTCAGTATTGTGACCAACAATGGCATGATTATTTTCATTATATATAGAATAGATGTAATTTAAATATTTTCATATCATATTTCCTGTTGTGACTGGAGTGTTATTCTTAATTTAAACAATTTTCAAAATACTAAACACAAACCATTTCCATACCAAATGTATCCACGAATAATAAATTTAGTTCTCTGACTAATATCTATTCCATAAGAGTTTTGGTTTTTATTTTAAAATAATACTTTGAAGTATTGAGCTTAAAACTGCAAAGCCAAACAAATAGTTCATTAGAGTTCTCTAACACGCATTATACATAACAGTACATTATTAAAGAGTGCATACTATATTAGTAGGCCTATTACACGACGTGCCTAGCTAATTGTAAGAATGGAAGATGAACAAAATAATAAAAACCGTAATAATTAAATACTCAGTGATATTTATTATTTCTAGCTGATTTTAAAATTTTACTTCCGAAACACTCGTTCTTTCTGATTATCTGGCCACTGTTCCACTGAACGATCGTGGCGCTAACGATCATAGCACCATATTAAATTATATATAGATTTTATCACTCTCGTATTTAATTACTACGACCATTTTGTGAAGCGGGCCCCTTTACTTTTGGTTCCTGTTCGAGTGAACCAGTTTTCTGTATAGGTCATTCAAGCTATATTGCCATAGCGGTACTACCCTAATTAATTCTATGATTGATGGTTGCTTATCGATTACCCCTGAGCTTTATTATCGTTGCAAGGTTAGGGCGTATGTTTTTTACCATAGTAATGAAAACACTAAGATGGAATTAACTTTCTAGATCAGTTTAAAATAAATTATACTTTTATAATACAATTTCATGAAAGCTTTCTTGAATGTAGGTCTTATTGGCTTCCCTGGTTGAAATCGAATCCACGAAAATACGCAGCTAGTTAAATTGACTTAGCTAATATTAATACATTATGATTATTAAATAAATATAGTCATAGCTAGTCGTAGCTACGGTAAAGTGATAATTATTCCCTGATAACATAGCACGTTATATATACATTTGATTTGTTTAGGCATCAAATTAGTGCTTTATGCAAAACGTAATGTAGCTCTACCGTAACTTATTTCTATGCTTTCCAACATCGCTATTTCGATATTTCCACAGTAGTATTGGCAAGGGACGCATATTGCTTTCCTTAGATGAATATAGATGTCTAAATGCTGTTGTGTCTTGTAACTATTATTTACTATCAGTATATGCTACAACAGACGCGACTTGAATATAGGCATATAATTTATATGAACCACATGAGACCTTTTCGCGCTACAGAAAAACCTGCAAATGACATTGTGTATCAGACAAATGTGTGTGTCAGACAAACTAACATTAGATTATTAGAGAGTTCAACGATTTCCTATAGTCATATCCTATACGCTACACATAATTATTACAGGGAATCGGTTTTCGAAGCTCTTATCCACTATGAGAAAATGGGTGGTATCATATTAAACTGGTTAGTTTTTTAATTGAATGTCTTAGTTAAGTTAGCAATAATAACAATAGTTTTCAACTTATTTTGACTAAAGCCCCGTTCACATGCACACATTTGCATACGTGCACATTTGGCTTAAATTGTATGTACATGTATTTGGCTTATCCAAACTTAATCGAAACTATGTTTAAAACTGCAGACTAATCCAATATAGAACACGTGGTCAAACAATGTTGCAAAGTTAGTGGCTTGCTGACTTAGTCAAATTTATAGACTAATAAGCTGTTTATAGGATACTAGACCGGTCTATAGCGCTATCGTAACTGCACGATCGCTTGAGATCACCACGAGAGTGTCTACGCCTAGGATATACCCTGACGTGTAATTATTCGTAGGCCGAGCTACTCTACCGTGAATCGCTGGGTTGATGGTCAACGGTTCTTGGCCAATGTTACTCGTATATTGTTCTTACCTTTTCATCTCACTGTTGAGAAACGGCAAAAGCTTGTTGCGAAGGCTCGCATTTGAAGTAAACACCATCTGCGAGTTATAGCCACGGCGATTACTGGTGAGCAATTTCCTACTTTCATGCGAATCCGGCTTCTGGATGTCCGCAAACGACGGATTCAGCCTCTGGATGTCCGGGAAGGACGTCGTGCTGAATCCCAGATTCAACAACCTCATATAGCTGTCGTTCGCCTGTGGATTGTAGGCACCATCGACGGAGATGTCATCGTCGAAATTGTTGGCATGTACTAGTGTATCATCGTCATCATCTTCATCGTAATCATCATCATCATCATCATCATCATCATCATCGTCGTCATCATCATCATCATCATCCTCCTCCTCATTATCGGAGTAGGGGTAATGGAAGCTCTGATCAGAACTCCTCCTTCCTCGACCATTCGGAGTTCCGGACATGTCATGATCTGGAGTCACGGGAATCAACTTCCACTGGAAGCATTTCGATGAGTTTTCATAGGACAGCGTCCCGCGGTAGTCTTTGAGCGAGACATCATCACTTGATATCATGAAGCTTGGCATATTGCTCTTGGACTGGAGTAGGGTGGCGTCTTCGTTTGTTACCATGAACCCCGGTAGACTCGTGGACTTCATCTTGCACGATCCCACACCGGACAGAGTGATGATGGACAAAGGGAAAGGAACGTAGTTGACAGTAACCGGTTTCTTGTAGAGGGTAGACCACTTGCCGCTTTTTGTGTGGATAAGGATGAGCGCTTGGCTAGATGTAGGCATCTGGAAGGATGTGGAAATGGAATGTTACAAAGTGACGGAGAGACTCGACGTGTTTGTTCTACACGGCTCCATTTGCGATGGCCGTACTCGTTGCTAAACTAAGTGACGTCACAGACAATGACTTAATTATGACGTGTCATATAGTATGATGAAGCGTACTTTTCGCCTGGAGGAAATCAGTAGATCTATCCAATGATAAGAAAGTGTCCACTGATAAGAAAGTTAAGAAAGTGTCCTACTGTAGTAAGGGGTCAGGGTATAAATCAGGCCGTACGTCCATCTCTTACCATAGCAGGAAATTGCATAAACGTAGGCCTTGTCTACCGGTACGACACTTTCGTGAAACGCAGGCCTAATGTTAATTTTGTAATGTTTTATTGATATATTTCTTTGATCTCTCACAATTTCTGATATGTTTTTTTTTGGACTCGGACAATTTCGGACAACCGATGGTTGTTCTAGTTTATTCTGTAGGAAACAGCGCAAGTCTTAAAGGTACATTATCTTCAGTAGTAGGCTAACCATAGTGTTGGGAAATGGTTACTATTAGAGTTATTAACGTGAAGCACAGGACTTTGAATAATTATGATAATAATAATAATAATAATAATAGGCCACTTATAATGCGCCAAATCCACCCCCTAAGGCATGCTCTAAGCGCCACATTATTATCCCCGGTCAATGGATCATTGTACACTCAGTGTTCCTTCTCAACTCCCTGGGGAGTATACAACATAGTATACCATCTGCATAGCTATATATATAGCTATATGGTATACTATTTTATTATTCAAAGTCCTGTGCGTGGAGTTACACCATTTCATATGCCAATCACTACGAGAGTCTTGATTCCTAACATACCGAAGTTATTATTATTAAGACGACGTAGCCATACTACGATTGTTCTGTAATCGGGACAATGATCAGTATATAAATCATTGTACAACACCAGACAACGGTTTCTTTACACAATTCGCGTCAAATCTTTCATCTGAACTCTGGGTAAGTAAAACTTCATATGATGTGTCTGTCAACTCTCGCTCTCTGTTTCTCTCTGTCTCTCTCTCTATCCCTCTCTCTCTGTCTCTCTCTGTCTCACTCTCTCTCTCCCCCTCTCTCTCCGTCTCTCTCTCCCCCTCTCCCTCTCTCTCTCTTGTACTTCAAGGCCAAGAATGAAAATGTTTATTTCAAGTCAAAGGCCACATGCCCACAGGACATACAATAATAAAGTACAACATATACAAGAATTATAATACAACATGTAGAATACATATAGATGACGGTGAATATGTAGGCCAAGCATCTTGCATAGAAACTTGCATTGGTCATCTGCTATATACTAGAATACATATATTGTTTCTAATGCATTACGCCACTTAACAAATGCACTGTTATAACTGTTTATGCATAGAAACTTGCATTGGTCATCTGCTACATACTAGAATACATATATTGTTTCTAATGCAGTACGACACTTAACAAATGCACTGTTATAACTGTTTATACATAGAAACTTGCATTGGTCATCTGCTACATACTAGAATACATATATTGTTTCTAATTCATTATGTCACTTAACAAATGCACTGTTATAACTGTTTATGCATAGGAACTTTCATTGGCCATCTGCTACATACTAGAATACATTTATTGTTTTTAATTCATTATGTCACTTAACAAATGCACTGTTATAACTGTTTGTGTTGACAGATACGTGAAGAATATATGGAGTAGACTACCTCATGCTTACCTGGACTCCCCGGACGTCTGTCTCCAACCGCACCATCCACTGCCAGTCTGTATTCTCCCACCCGGGGGACTGATGACCCTACCAGAGCAACCCCCCCCCCCCCCCAACACTGCCACCAGTCCACCTCCGACTCGTACCCGTACCCGTAGCTCTGTTCCTTATCCTGCTACCGTGTCATGTCCTGCTTATAAACTTTATGACCACACACGTTTACTTGACCAGTGATAATGACCCCCTCTCTGTCTAGTGTAATCAGGAAAATAAATTATCACCACAACCGCCCACCCCCCTCTCCCCTACTGTCCTCCCCACCAACCATTACCCCTCGACATTTCGCTAGCATGGCCCAATAATCAGGTTGTCATGAAAAGGACATATAACCAGAAAGTTACACAAGGACAGAATGACTGATTCCTGTATTTTATCGATTCGCACCGTTATTTGTACCCTGCTATAGTTCAGGATCGTCATTATTCCGAGGAGGTTATTTTGTTCTTAAAATTGATCGCCAATGGTCAGTTGGAAGGGTATGGCGTTCTAGACTGTGTGTAGCACAAGGGTCAAGTCTTTGATGAATGAATAAATATTGACTTTTATTTATAACCTTTCTGAAGAGAATCGTTTAGTAGAGTTACCAGTATATCGTCCTCGAGGCCCTATTCTATTCTAGTATGGGCCTGGGTATCGTTTCTCGAAGCTCTCTTAGCCGCTAAGAGACCATAGCACTCTCTTTGCCGATAGCTAATACATTGCTAAGAGAGTGCTATGGTCCCTTAGGGGCTAAACGGGCTTCGAGAAACGACACCCTGCTCTCCGGTTCCCACATGCACGCTTAATGGAATGTATATTACGTGACTTCCTCAATCGTGATTTGTATACGAAAGTCAGCATGGTAAATGCCAAAAGAACGGCTGACAATCAGCGGCACCATGGGTACGTCTTGAAACACAAATTGACAAACTCCGAAGTATTGAGTAGGCACACATCGAACAAAGCCATGTTTAACTATACAGTTGGTCGTTTGTTTGCTTGTTTGGTTGAATTATGATTTAGGGCGGTTTTTAAGGTTCTTTCACTAATATCACGGCTGACATGTGTTGTATGCACACGCGCAGCTGGAATCATGACGTGTTCACATGTAGATCTATATTATACCAGGTATATCCTGGATAGTCTATACAGTCATCAATAGTCCGACCAACAAAGAGATATATCATGCAGATGTATGGACTTAAGTATGTTAATAGTCCATTCAAGTATCAATACTTTCATTATAATGCACATAATATTATCTTGTTATTCGTAATATAGTAGTATAGTATAGAGCTTTAGGATTCTCGATCAATTTTGCGGCGTCTCGTGATCACGCCAACCAGGAAGTTGGGAACAAAGGACAGAGTGAACGTCTAAGTCGTCTTCAGTTGCTTGGGTCTGATGAAACACTATAGTTTGATTCTCTTGAGAAACCAAAGAAGGGTGAATTTTTAAAATGAATGACTAAGTAAAATGCAAAGTATGTAGTATATACAGTTGACTGATTTTGCCGTGTATCTAAATGTGTGTGTGTGTGTGTGTGTGTGTGTGTGTGTTTGTGTGCGTATCTGTGGGGGGGGGGGGGGGTGG
>JAUTBZ010145594.1:0-12304 GCA_032361785.1 Lepetodrilus galriftensis
GGATGGGGTGGCCGATAAAAAGGCAATCTTAGATAAATATAACGAATTGGCGATGAACTATTCTGAAGAAACCGCTGATGAAATGGGGCAGTTGCAAGATCAGATCGATGCGGCTAACCTTTGGGATTTAGACACGCAAGTACAGCAAGCCATGGACGCGCTGCTGTGTCCAGCTCCTGAACTTGATGTTGCTCAGCTTTCGGGCGGTGAAAAACGCCGTATCGCTTTGTGTCGCTTGTTGCTCTCACAACCTGATATTTTGTTGCTTGATGAGCCAACCAACCATTTGGATGCTGAAACCATTATGTGGCTGGAAAATTATTTGCAGGGCTATAAGGGCACGATTGTTCTGGTAACCCATGACCGTTATTTCTTGAATAATTTAACAGAGTGGATTTTGGAACTCGACCGTGGTCGCGGCTATCCTTATGAGGGCAACTATAATAACTGGCTGGTGCAAAAAGAAAAACGGATGAAGCAAGAAGGCCGTGATGATATGGCCAAGCAGAAAACCTTATCCAAAGAACTTGAATGGATGAATACCAATGCTTCTGCGCGCCGCACCAAGTCGAAATCACGTATCAAGTCTTATCAGGAATTACGCGATGCGGCGGATAACCAAAAGGTTGATCCAACAACCATTAACATTCCGCCGGGCAAACGTCTGGGCGGTGTTGTGGTTGAAGTCGAGGATGTTTCCAAGGCCTATGGCGACAAGCTGTTGATTGAAGACCTTACTTTTAAATTGCCTCCGGGCGGTATTGTTGGTGTCATTGGTGCCAATGGTATGGGTAAATCAACCTTGTTTAAAATGATTACAGGCGATGAGCAACCTGACAAAGGGACGTTCAGGGTTGGGGAGACGGTTGAGATTGGCTTTGTGGATCAGAGCCGTGATGCACTGGATGCTAACAAGACAGTTTGGGAAGAAATTTCTGATGGGCTGGATATTATTGTGGTAGGCAAGCAGGAAATTGCTTCGCGTGCCTATTGCGGCGCTTTTAACTTTAAAGGTGCAGACCAGCAAAAGAAAATTGGTCAGCTTTCTGGCGGGGAACGCAACAGGGTGCATTTGGCAAAAACTTTGCAAATGGGGTCAAACTTGCTGCTGCTTGATGAACCGACCAATGACTTGGACGTTGAAACCTTGGCCGCCCTTGAAGCTGCCTTGGAAAAATTCCCCGGTTGTGCTGTGGTTATTTCCCATGATCGCTTCTTCCTTGACCGTATCGCCACCCATATGCTTGCCTTTGAAGGTAATAGCCATGTGGAATGGTTTGAAGGCAACTTTGAGGACTACGAAATTGATAAACGCCGCCGTCTTGGTCTTGAAGTCGGTGACACTGAGCGGGTCAAGTTTAAGAAATTTGGCCGGGATTAAGCGGTTTTATCTTGAGTTCTTTATCACTAATAAGCTTTTGTAGCAGCTATATCATGTGGCAAGCGAGACAGGGAAGGCTCTGTCTCTACTATTATGGTAAAAAGCATGAATTGAATGATCCTGTCATGTCTTGTTTTTTACAATCATAAAATTGTGCAACAGGTGAATATATGTCATCAATAAAGGGAATGGATGAGATTGCCATTTGGTCAAGGTGGCATTGTGGCATGATTAAGAGTGGTGAATGATGACAGGTATATTTCAAAAAGGCTGGGACAGGCTTAATCAGGCCAACAGCAGCTGGAAAGAGAAAACGCAGCCTATCGCAGGGCAGACGGATAGTGAGCAGCTCACGCAGCTTAAAGCCTATTTTAAAATGGACGCTGCTGAACAAGAGAAGCTTGATCTGGTAGCGCAGCAAGAAAAAGGCCGTGAGTTTATTTTGGACAAGATGGATGATGTTAACCGTTACGCCTCTCACCGAACCGCTTTTTTGCTCAATGGGATGATACAGCTCCTGTTAGTGAATATTGGGGTGGTTACTGTCCTGAGTTTTATATCACCGCTTTATTCCAAAGTGGCGCTGGTTGGCGTTAATCTGCTGATGGTCTTTTTAGGCTGGCGGCGGATTCGCGCGGTTAAAAAGCAACTGCTTCTTGGCCCATCTCAAAAACCACAATGGTCAATATGGGGTATTTTTCGCGGCAATCGGCGCAAATTTAACAAGCACATCAAAAAGGAAGCCAAGCCTTACAAAATCCGTATGCGTGATGAGCGTCTGTTTATGATGATCTATTTGCTCAATGCGATCACGATATTTTTTGCCAGCCAGCTCATTTTTGCAAATTATTTGCCTTCTTTATTGCAAGGCATTGTCAATATTCCTGTATTCTTTCTTTCTCTGATTTTTGCTGCCCCCAATCTCTATTGGGGCATTGCCGCCAATAATCAGGTGGTCAAGGCTGCGACAAAACGTGGTAGCAAACTGGATAAAATGAAGCTGTAAAGAGTGTTTATTTTTGAGGGTAAAATTGGTGGAGGTTGAGGGGACTTGAACCCCCGCCCTCAGGTTTGCAAAACCCGCGCTCTTCCAACTGAGCTACAACCTCCATATTCAATTTTACAATAGCTTGAAGGCTGGAGGGAATCGAACCCTCGCCCACACGGATTTGCAATCCGCGGCTCTTCCAACTGAGCTACAGCCTTCCTGATAAAGTTTGAAACAGTTTGGAAGACTGGAAGGAATCGAACCTTCACCCTTCCGGATTATGAGTCCAGGATGCTCTTCCATTTGAGCTACAGCCTTCACAAACGATTATGGAGGTTGGGAGGACTCGAACCTCCGACCCATCCAGATTAGGAGTCTGGACGCTCTTCCAACTGAGTTACAACCCCCAATGTTGTTATTAAGCTATTTCTTACAAATTATGAAGATAATTGTGATGTGCAGAGAATAATATTGCCTTTTTATGCTTTTCTGTTAACTTTTCGCTATGGAAGAGGATTTTACACATCAAGAATGGGAAACCTGTTTAAAGGTTTTACAAGCGGTAAGCGATGATATTACGCTGGCTGACAAGCAAATGCGTTTTCAAAGTCTGGTCGCTAAAATTAATAGACAAGCCCGCGGACGCAAAAAAAAGAAAAATCGCAAAATACAAAAATCTATTGATGGGGCTTTAAGGGGCAAGGCAGCCAATAACCGCGAACAACACTATCAGCAAGAAAATGTAGCGCCTGCGGAGCAAAAGCCTGATCGTCTATTACGGGCGCAAAATTGCTATGTTTGTAAACAAAATTATTTTGATATTCAGCCGCTTTATCATCTTATGTGCGAGGCCTGTGCGAAAACCAATATTCACTGGCGCAATAAGAGGGCAGACCTGTCGGGCAGGACGGCTATTATTACTGGTGGCCGTGTTAAGATTGGGTTTTACACCGCTCTTAAATTATTGCGCGATGGGGCATCTGTGGTGGTTACGACCCGTTTTCCTGCTGATGCCGTAGAGCGTTACAAACAAGAACAAGATTATGAAGACTGGCAAGACCGGCTTTATTTTTATGGTCTGGATTTACGCTATTTGGCGGATGTTGAAGACTTTTGTCTCTGGCTCACCCAGCAGTTTTCAGCGGTTGATATTGTGATTAATAATGCAGCCCAGACAATCTGGCGACCACCAGATTTTTATGCTCATCTTGTTGCGGCAGAAAAGAAAACTTTGTTAGAAAATACCAAAGTTGATAACCATATTACGCAGCCAGCACCATTGAAAAAGTGGCAAGGAGATCAAGCCCTTGCCTTGAAGGAAGAGTGGTTTCCTGTTGGCCAGCTGGATAGAGACCAGCAGCAACTTGACTTGCGCCCTGAAAATAGCTGGTCAGCCAAATTGGGGGATATTGATACAGGGGAAATGGCGCAGGCGCAGCTGGTAAATGCGATGGCGCCTTTTATTCTGTGTTCAAAGCTAAAACCGCTTTTGCAGGCTTCAGATTTTGAGCAGCGTTTTATTATTAATGTGTCTTCTATGGAGGGGCAGTTTAACAGAAGAAGCAAAACCGATAGCCATCCCCATACCAATATGTCAAAGGCAGCGTTAAATATGCTAACCCGCACCTCTGGAGCAGATTATGCCAAAGACCTGATTTATATGACCGCCGTTGATACAGGCTGGATTACCAATGAAAACCCTTACCCCAAAACAGCGGCGATGAGGGAACGGCACTTTGTCCCGCCGCTAGATTTGATTGATGGGGCAGCGCGGATATTACACCCGGTTTATCACGGCATTGAGGAGGGGGAGGCGCCTTATTTTGGCGTGTTCTTGAAAGATTATGCGCCTTTTGCATGGTAATTTGTTAGCCTGGCGGGATATGGCGGCTTGTTATAAAAATTTGCGCCTTATGAGATATAGTACAATCCCTTTTCTCATAAGGGATCTTGGTTTCAAAATGATGGTAATCCCCAAGTGGCTGGATATAGCGGCTTGTTGTAAAAGTTTGCGCCTTATGAGATATAGTAATGAGACAATGACGTTGGAGTGAGAAGTATGGCAACAAAAAAAATACCCGGTATTATCTGCCCGGTTTATGGGGTTTATGAAGGCTGTGAAGGGGAGGTGTTGCAGCCATTATTGTCCCGATTGCAACAGGATGAAACACCGCAAGAAGATGAATTGTTTACCCGCGGCTATTTGTGTGAAGATGGCCGCCTTGATATGTGTAAGCAGTCTTTGGGCGTTTCAGGCACGCGTGCTGTTTTGCAAGCGGTTGAGAAGGCATCTTATGTTACAGATATTTTGCTTGGCACCAACTATTTTGGCGATGAGGGGGCAAAGGATATTGCAGCCCTGCTGGCACAGCGCGATATGGATACGGTTTATTTGGGCTGTAACTTTATTGGCGCTGAAGGGGCGCAAGCTATTGCCAATGCGATCACAGAGAAAAACGGGGTCAGAGCCTTATGGTTGAAGCGTAACCCCGTCAGTTCTGGTTCTATTCCTGCGCTCACAAAAATGCTGGAAAGCGCTGATAAATTAGAGGTGTTGGATTTGGTCAACACAATGGTTACGACCGATGATTTTGCCAGGATTGCTGACAGTATTATCACAGGAGGGACGCTTAAGCACCTTCATATTGGCGGCAATGGTATGGGGGCGGATTCTGGCGCAGTGGCGGCAAGATTGATAACGGGTTCTCAGCTTGAAACGCTATATTTTGAATGTAATGCGTTGGGAGATGAGGGCGTTGCGCCTATTATTGCTGCTTTGGCGAAACCAACAGCCTTAAAGGCGCTTTCGCTTGGGTCAAATAATTTGTCTGATACTGTTCTTGCAGACTTGATGAAAGCGGTGGCAGCCAGCACAATTGAACGGTTTGACCTTATGGATAACCGTGCGACCAAGGTGCTGCAACAGACCTTAAATAATCCTGATATTGCTTTTAATAAAGGTGCAGAGCAATTATTGCTTGCAGTGCTGGAAGGCACAGGTAATGTGATTGATTTAAAATTGCCGACTTCTGTGATGCAGATTGAGGACTATGCAAAGCGTCTTGAGCCATGTTTGGAAAGCCCAATCTTGCAGCGTATGCTTGTAGGTTCGGCGCGCATTGGTCAAGCCAATGATAAGGGGCAGAGATTGGCTTTATTGCCAGATTATATGAAGCCCATTCAAAGTCATTATCGCTAAACGGGAAAAGCGTGGCAGTTTTAGAAAGATAAAAAATATCTTGACATTTTTACGCTGTTGATTTTATGCTAACGGTGTTTGGTACTGAAACCAAACCAACACTTCCTGACATCAGCCCCCTGGAAGTTATTTACTATTTGGCTGTCATAAATGTATAAATGCGAAAACTGCAATCAGCAGATGCCCGCTAAAACACCTTCCCAACTTTTCCCTATTGAAACACGCAAAAAAACTTATCCGCCGCGTTTTATTAACCTGAAACACGCACGGGGCAAGAGCGAGCGTCATACAGATAAAAAGCATTTTGATGAAGGCGGCACAGGTTTTGAAACTGTGCGCGAAATCAGGGTTTGCCCAAGTTGCGCAGCGCAGTTAACCCAAGAACATAAAGGGCGTGACTGTTTTTCCAAGTCGTCATCTTCTACCAGCGCAGCTGCTTGAGACCATATTTCTTCTGCCTTTTAATGCTATACTCATGTTACTCGGAAAACCGATAAATTTCTTATCTGAAAGTTCGGCTATCTGGGTGACAGGAGTATGCCCTGAATACTCCTAAAACCAGAGGAGTTTATCCTATGCCAAGACTGTTTTCTGGACTTACCTTACCTGATCCAATTGCGACGCAGCTTAGTTTTTTGCAATCAGGCCTTAAAAATGCTCACTGGATTGATCCTGCAAACTTTCATATTACCTTGCGATTTTTGGGCGATGTGGACGATATTTTAGCCGCAGAATATGACGCTCTGCTTAAGCAAATACCTTTTCAGCCTATTAGTTTAAAGCTCAAAGGTGTAGGCAGCTTTGGTGGCCGCAAACCGCGCATTATATGGGCAGGGGTTGAAGACCTTTCAGGTGGTCTTCTGGCTTTGCAGCAGCAACATGAACGCGTTGCAATTGCCTTGGGCTTAGAGCCAGATCACCGCAATTATGCGCCTCATGTCACCTTGTTAAGGCCGCGCCATATTCAGCCGGGGAAAGTGGCTCAATATTTGCAATATCAAGGGCAGTTTGAGACGTCTCCATTTTTAGTGGATTCGTTTATGTTGTTTTCTGCCCGGCCAGGTTTTGGCGGCGGTCCTTACCTGATTGAGGAAAGTTATCCTGAAAGCTTGCAACAACAAAGGGATGAAGCGGCGTTTGATGAAGAGATACAGGCAATTAACCGCCAAAGCTACCGCCCTGGCTATTGGCGCTGATGCCTTCAAATGATCAGTGGCTAACTGTGTTTACTCCGGTCATGCATAATGTGTTTGAGGAGGCCTTGACTGGCTTCTTCAACCAAATCCAGCACATGATCAAAACCATGTTGACCGCCATAATAGGGATCAGGTACTTCTGTTTCAGCAGCTTTTGGAGCAAATTCAAGGAACATGCGAATTTTACTATGACTGCCTTTTAGGGACGTTCCCATAAGGGCGGAATAATTGTCTCTGTCCATCGCAATAATATAATCATAGTCATCAAAATCAGATTGATTGACTTTTCGGCTGCGCTGGGCAGAGAGGTCAAGGCCGCGCTGCAAAGCAGTTTGGCTAGCGCGCTTGTCAGGCGGTTCGCCAATATGCCAGCCGCTTGTGCCTGCGCTATCAATTTCAAATTGATCTGATAATCCTGCTTGCTCTACAGCATGACGAAAACTGCCCTCGGCCATAGGAGACCGGCAGATATTGCCAAGACAAACAAATAAGACTTTTGTTTTTAACATGAGACTGGTTCCTGATAAACAAGAGATGGTGTAGTCTTGTTCTATACCACAGCAGCGCCCAGTTGGAATGGAAAAAATAATTATGAAAAAAATGACAAAAGAAGAATATTCTCAAGCCTTGCAGTCTCTGCCAGAGTGGAAAGTCGTGGCTGAGAGGGAGGCGATTTATAAGAATTTTCGTTTTTCTACTTTTGCGGAAGCTTTTGGCTGGATGGCGCAAATGGCTTTGGTTGCGGAAAAAATGGATCATCATCCAGAGTGGTTAAATATTTATAATCAGGTGGCTGTGACGCTCTCAACCCACGATGCAAAGGGGATTACATCAAGGGACATTGTTTTGGCAAAGGCGATGGATCATGCTGCACCGAGGCCAAATGTTAACGCGACCTAGTGCAAATCAATCTTATATTAAGAGTTTTACCTTAATTGCTATAGCAACGAGTATTAGTAAGTATAAGGTTTTATTTGTAATGACAATGACTAAGACAAATCCTATCGCTGTTCATGAATCCGTCAATTGGGAAATCTTTTCGCGTTATACAATGGGAGATCACGATTTACAAAAAGATGTGGTTCATCTGTTTCGCACCCATTCCAGAGAATATATTTCTGATTTAAAATATGCTGCTGACGGGGCGGCTTGGAAATTTGCAGCCCATAAGCTAAAAGGCACAGCCCGTTCTTTAGGCGCGGTAAATCTTGATAAAATGGCCACACATGCCGAAACAATGGATGTGGTTATTCATAACAGGCATCATGAAGACCTGACCCTGGATCGGGTGGATATTCGTGTGATTTTGCGCGAACTCGAACAAGAGCTAAAACGCGTCAATATGCGCTTTACAGAATTGTTTTAGGTTTATAGGCTATGTGCCTCTCGCTCTAGATGATGATATTGCCCGATTGATGTGCTATACAGCCTGGTATCATTGGCTATTTAAGCTATCTGGGAGCGCACAATGTTTGATAAACCTCATGGGGACGCACGCCAACATGCCCCAGCAACGCAGCGTAATGCTCAATTTATCATTGATGTTTTGCAAGATGTCTTGCCTGAACAAGGCGAGGTTCTTGAAATTGCAAGTGGTAGCGGTGAACATATGCTCGCTTTTGCAAAGGCGCTGCCCAATTTGACATGGCAACCCAGTGACCCTTTTGGGGATTCGCGCTTGTCTATTGACGCGTGGGTTGAACAAGCACAGTCAAAAACAATCAAGCCGGCTCTGGATTTGGATATGACCGATCCGGAATGGCATCAGGCTGTTGATAATTCCGTAAATGCCATCCTCTCAATTAATATGATCCATATTGCCCCCTGGGCGGCCTGTGAAGGCCTTATGGCAGGGGCGGGGCAGCTTCTTAATCAAGGGGAGCTTCTCTATACTTATGGGCCCTATAGAAAAAATGGTTTGCAAACATCAGAGAGTAATCAAATTTTCGAGGTATGGCTTAAGGGAAAAAGTAGCGAATATGGCATTCGGGATGTCGCTGTTATCGCCAAAGAAGCCCTGAAACATGGTCTGGTTTTAGAGCAAGAGATAGACATGCCTGCGAATAATTTATCATTACTATTTCGCAAACAATAGAGGGAAGATTAAGGTGAAACAGGATGAACTGACCTATGCTGAAAGAGAAATCATGATGCAAGGCAATCTTGATTTTGAAAATCTGACAGACCGCAGCCTAAAAGCGATTCTTGAGGAACTGAAACAAGGCAATAGAGTGAGTGCCATAAGAGTTTATCGTGAAGTGACAGGCGTAAATCTTGCTCAGGCAAATAAAGCCATTCAGAGTATTGGCTATCATCCACCGCTAACAATAAAGCAGCTTTCTAATCAGGACTATCAGGGCATACTGACGCAGCTGAAGCAAAAACGCCTGATTTCTGCTATTAAAATTTATCGTCAAGCGACAGGTTCTGGCCTCTTTGAAGCCAGAGAAGCCATTGAAGTTATTAAAACTGCAAACAAGTATCTTAACTTGCAAGGCATTTTGAGCCATGATCTGTTTGAGTTGTTCGCGGCTATTGGCGCGAGAGACAAGGCCAAAACGCTGCAAATCTATGATGATAAGGGGGCTGAGACTGAAGCCGTAGCGCATAGCAAGGTTGATGAAGTCTTTTCTGCACTGGAACGCTATTATCAGAAAAGAAATAAAATTGGAGGCTTGATACCGCTCTTAATCAAGGGTGTGTTTTATGGCGTTGTTGTTCTTGTGTTCTTGTTTTTTGCAGGAATGTTGTAAAGAGGAGAAGTCTTATCTAAAAGTCTGGCCAAATATTCAGGCAGTGTTTGATAGCTGAAATAAAGCCCCAACTGTCTGTGAGATATTGGCTTGCCATAAGAGCGCCACCTTTTGCAATTTAGGGTTATGCGTATTTACCCTTAAAGGGCGTGACCTTGAAAAGAAAGAAATAATGGATTAAGTCTATTATCAATGTTATTGAATATTTGTCACTTATTGTACCCCAGGACTTTATGTTTTGGTGTGTTAATATAGTGGCAATTCTTGGAGCAAGAAAGAAAAGGGCAAGCCACTCAGGCTATCGTCCGTTATCCCCAAATTATCGCATGGAATTGAACGCCCTGATTTTAAGGCCATGCCCCAAATTACAGGTAGAAATATGCCAAAAGTAACGTTTAAGCAGCCTGATGGTTCAGAGCAAGTTATTGATGCAAAAGAGAACCAGTCTGTTATGGAAGCAGCTGTTCAGAATAATGTCCCTGGCATTGTTGGCGAATGTACTGGCGCGTGTGCGTGCGCAACATGCCATGTTTATGTTGACCCTGCTTTTACGGATAAAACAGGTACAGCCAGTGACATGGAAGAAGATATGCTGGATTTTGCTGTTGATGTGAAAGAAAATTCTCGTTTGAGCTGTCAGATCAAGATGACTGACGCGCTTGACGGCCTTGTGGTTGAAGTGCCTAAGTCACAATATTAATCACCCTTGAGATGGTGGGGACGTTATGCAAACACCTTATGAACAGCTTGGCGGTGAAGAAGGCCTTCACCGTCTGGTTGATCGCTTTTATGAGATAATGGATACTGATCCAGCTGCTAAGGAAACAAGAGAGCTTCATACAACACGGCTGCATGGTGCGAATAAAAAGCTGTTTATGTTTCTTTCTGGATGGCTTGGCGGGCCAAACCTGTATATGGAAGCTTTTGGTCATCCGCGGTTGAGGCGGCGTCATATGAATTTTCGTATTGGCGAGAAAGAAGCCGAGCAATGGATGTATTGCATGAGGCAAGCTCTGAAGGATGTTGGTGTTGAAGATAAATTAGCAAAACACCTTGAAGGTGCTTTAACGAATACGGCTCAACATATGCGCAATGTTGTTGAAGAGGTTTAAGTTATTGGGGGTAGGAAGAGGTTATGGCAGGTTTCTTTTCAAAATTATTTGGCAAAAATAAAATTGCTCAGCCAGGAGAAGACTTGCATTTGTTTACAGATGCGCCTTCTTCAGCCAAGGCTTCTGATCAACAGTCTGATGGTAAAGTTAGAGTTGTTGGGCAGAAAATAGAGCCAAACCCTACCACAAGTACCCAAGCGCCAGATCTTCAAAACACTGTGATCTCACCAGAGCAAACACAGCCCACTGCTTTGGAAAGTCAAGAAACAGTTGGTGCTCAAGAGGCAGTTTTTGCAGCGCGAAGTCCCAATACACAAGAAGATAGAAAAGAAGAGATAATGAGTGAAGAAATAATCAAGACGGATTGTCTAATTATTGGCGCTGGGCCAGTAGGGCTATTTGCTGTTTTTGAGCTAGGTTTGCTGGATATTAAATGTCATCTGGTTGATATTTTGGATAAGCCAGGCGGGCAATGTTCTGAGCTTTACCCTGAAAAGCCAATTTATGATATTCCAGGTTTTCCAGAGATTAATGGTCAGGAACTGACTGATAATTTGATGAAACAGATAGAGCCTTTTGAGCCTGTTTTCCATCTTCAAGAGCAAATTGATGAAGTGACAAAACTCGCTGATGGAACGGTTCAGGTGAATACAGACATTGGGACTGAATTTAATTGTAAAGTTTTGGTGATTGCTGCTGGTGGCGGTTCTTTTACGCCTAAGCGTCCACCAATTCCAGGCATTGAAGAATATGAGAAAAAGTCTGTTTTCTATTCTGTGCGTCAGATGGAACAATATCGCGATAAGAACCTTGTTATTGTTGGCGGCGGAGACAGTGCCTTAGACTGGTCACTGGCCTTGCAACCCATAGCAAAGCGCGTGACCCTGGTACATAGACGGGATAAATTCCGCGCCGCGCCGCATTCTGTTGAGAAGGTGATGGGACTGGTTAAAAGCGGCGAAATGGATTTTGTCATGGGTGTTGTTAAAGAACTTAATGGCACAGAGGGTATGTTAAGCGGCGTCAATATCAAGCCAAATGATGGGGATATGCTGACGCTTGAAACTGATGCTATGCTACCATTTTTTGGCCTGACCATGAAGCTTGGGCCAATCGCTGATTGGGGACTGAATTTGACAGAAAACTTGATCGCCGTTGATACAGAGAAGTTTGAAACCGATCAGGAACGTATTTTTGCCATTGGTGATATTAATCACTATCCTGGCAAGCTTAAATTGATCCTTTCTGGTTTTCATGAGGCGGCTCTTATGGCGCAAAAAGCTCATGCTTATATTTACCCAGACCAGAAATTGATGTTCCAATATACAACATCCAGCTCCAAGCTTCAGAAAAAACTGGGCGTAAAATAGAGCGCTACTCTATCATAAAAGTTCATAAAAAAAGCCCGTCAAGATTAATTTCTTGATGGGCTTTATGCTTTTTTTAATTTGGTTGAGGGGGATTATACCAGTTTCAAAAGATTTTGACTGGCACTGCCCATAGCTTGAAACGTTCCGGTCAAGGAAGGAGCCCTTGACCAACATAGAATAATAATCCTCCGCCGCGCGAGGGGTTATACCAGTTCTCATAAGGGATTTTGCTTTCTGAGGGAATGTAATTCCCTACTGGTACAGCATAGCGGCGTCGGATAAGAGTCATGCCTTATGAGATTTAA
>JAUTBZ010145605.1:0-12304 GCA_032361785.1 Lepetodrilus galriftensis
AGAATTCAGTTTTGAATTGTTTGGTGTGAATAATATGCTTTTTGGGATTTATTTCTGTAATATTCATTTTGTGTTTTTTTGATTTTTGTTGGTTAGTGTTTAAAATTAGCAGAGTTTTTACATCTTTACAACCTATAGTTGAAATGTATATGAATTGTATTTAAAATAACTGCCAAACTTGAAAGGATTAGTGTTTGGCAGTTTATAATT
The DNA here is from genome assembly GCA_032361785.1 of Lepetodrilus galriftensis. NCBI lineage: Eukaryota > Metazoa > Mollusca > Gastropoda > Lepetellida > Lepetodrilidae > Lepetodrilus > Lepetodrilus galriftensis. The sequence continues at coordinate 211 of JAUTBZ010145605.1, forward strand.
AGTGAATGTTTTTTAAAGTTTTTGAAGTTTTCCCTGAACTTTATAACTTTATTCTTTTAGGTTTAGCTGTGATTATTTTCCGTGTATTTGAATATTTATTAAATCACCTGGTGAATTATTTTTGGACTTATCCCAAATTCTCTCTTCTCTTGAGTAAACAACAAACTCATCAGTCAAGCCTGCTTCATAAACTTCATTAGCTGTGTTTGGTATGTTTTCAATAACCAAATCATGATGTTCTTTTGGAGTTGCTCTTGCAAAAAGTCCTGCTTGTTTCATTTTATTATATCGCTCAACAGTAGAGTTCCAACTAGTGTTTTTATCTGTTGTCATAACAGCAACTCCAGTTTTATAGCCACTATTTTTGAAAATTTCCAAAGTATTATTTGGAGCTTCTGCAGTTCTAAAAGTTCCTTCTACAATAATATTTCTTTTTTCTTGAGCAGCTTTTTCAATTGACATTCTAACGATTGCTCCAGCAAACTCACCTGTATATTTTGATGCATCTCTGCCAAATTTCTCCTGTAATTCATTAAACTTTGGGTGTCCTTCTCTAAACTCATCACCATTTATTATTACAACATTGTTTTTAAATACATTATCGATTAATTTATAAGTTAGCTGTGATTTCCCTGCACCAGGCTGACCTCCCAAAACATAAGCTATTGGGTTTTCTTGATTTGCTGTGGAATTTTGAGAGATTCTTTCCCACTGGTTGTGAAAAAAAGACTCTATATCTAGTTGACTAAAATCATTCATTAGTAAATTTCCTCCTTATAATTATCTCTATTCTCCTGCTCTTGCTTCAATTGTTCTTTGGTAAGGTATTTAGCTCTTACATTCATAATTCTTTCCAGTTCTTGTTTGTAGTTAATTGATTCTGCTGAAGTTTTATACAACCAAACTCTAAAGAAATTTATTAAATTTGAATCCTGTTCAATATTTATTTTCTCAGTTTGTGATATTTTGTTATTAGCTTCATAGTGAAAAATCCTTGCACTTGCACTTGCTTGAATTTCAATTAGCACATCTTTTTCCATAATTGTTGCCATGCTTCCTCCTTATTGATTTGTATATTCTCTGATTGAGGCGAGGTTATACTATACAATAAAAAAGCGTAGGTTTGTTGCTATTAGCTGTATTTAACAGTTATTTAATGGTTTTGTTTAATTTTTCTTCTTAATTTTTAAATTATTTTTTTACTTGATAATTTTATTTAAGAAAATCTCTAAATCATCATCTTCAAATTTAAATCCATTATTTATAAGTTTCTCTGGAATAGCTCTTGTGCTTGGTAATATAAGCTCTTTGGCTTTTTCTCCATAGATTAGTTTTAGAATAAATGCTGGAGTTTTGAAAATTGTTGGGACTTTTAGGGCATTTCCTAAAATTTTGGTAAAGTTATGATTTGTAACAGGGTTTGGTGAGCAAATATTTACAGCACCTTTTATTTGATTATTATTAATAATATGAAGAATTGAACGATTTAAATCATTTAAACTAATCCAGCTTGTAAATTGTTTGCCTGATCCTAAAACACCGCCAATTTTTAGTTTAAAAATAGGTAATATTTTTGCAAGCATTCCAGAGTTTTTATCCAAAACAGCTGCAAACCTAGTATTTATAACTCTAATATCACTAATATTATTATCTACCTTTGTTGCTTGTTCCCACTGCTTGCAAACTGATGCTAAAAAACCAGTTCCAACAGCTGCTTGTTCTGTAAGTTTTGCATCTGCTCTATCGCCATAAAACCCGATTGCACTTGCGTTTATAATTAGTTTAGGTTTAGTTTCTAAGCTTGAGAAATATTTAAATATTAATTTGGTGCTTTTAATTCTGCTATCTAATATTTTTTGCTTTTGTTTTTTGCTCCAATATTTATTAGCTATATTCTCTCCTGCTAAATTAATAATAATATCAAACTGTTGATTATTTAAATCAATCAAACCTTTCTCAATATCCCAATATGGTTTTTGTTTGGTATTTCTGCTCAAAGAAGTAGTCTTAAATCCTTTTTCTGCTAAAAATTCAACAAGAGAAGAACCAATCGCACCAGAACTGCCAGTAATAAGTATTTTCATACTTTTAATTATAATTTAAATAAAAAAGTTTCTTAATATCTAAGTATTTCTGGTCATATTTAATGTTGAGAGAGTAATTTGTTAATAACAGGAGTCATTTTACTTTTAACACTAGCCCATTTGTTAAGTGCTAAGCCTCCTTTTCCAATAAGGTGATATTCTGCATACCCAATTCGTTGTACCCCTTTATATAGACGCAATTCAGCATGACTTAGGTAAGCTGAAAAATCCCAAGATCTAAGGGCTGTATAGGATAAGTTATATTGGCAATGTTCTGGAGTATTTCCGTTATATATTTCAGTTGTTATTGAGTGATTATTAAAAACATCTTCTACCACTTGGACAAAGTCAGTAACGGTTACTTTGGGGTTATTTTTGATGCAAACATGATTGATTTTATGTGCTGCAGGAACTTGCCTTACATCAATTGAAGTGCATCCTGCTGCTAATGTCAAAAGTGCTAAAGTTATAATTTTCAAAAGTTACCTCGTATTTATTTGTGTTAAAAAATCACCCCTACTATAGCACAGCTAGGCTTGCGACAGTTATATCTATTTCAAATTATAAATTAACTTACGAAATATATAAAATCAATCGCACCAGAACTGCCAGTAATAAGTATTTTCATAAAAGTTTGTTAGGTTATAATTAATATATTTTTCAATATTAAACAATTAAATTTTAAAATCTATGATTTCTATTATGCAACAAAGAATGGCAATGTATAAAAATATTCGCTATTATTTTGAAAAACAAAAAGTTTCTGAAGTTGAAACCAATATACTTTCCAAATATGGAACAACCGACCCTTATATTGATAGCTTTAATACATTTAATTTAAAGTATAAAAAATATATGCAAACCTCACCAGAGTTTGCGATGAAACAATTATTATCATATGGCTTTGGAGATATTTTTCAAATATGTAAAGTTTTTAGAAATGAGGAAGCTGGATCTTTGCACAGCTCAGAATTTGTTATGCTTGAGTGGTATAGAATTGGTTTTGATTTATTTGAATTGATGGATGATGTTGCGGATTTAGTTAAATCACTTGCAAGCAATTTTCTAAACTTAGAAGTTGAATATTTGCAATATTTAGATATTTTTCAAGATATTGGAATAAACCCTCATCAAGATGAATTTGCTAAAATTTCTCAAAAAGCAAACTTATTAATAAAAAATATCCCACAATTAACCGATAAAGATGAACTTTTAGATTTTATATTAGTTACTATTTTAGAGAAAAAATTAGGGCAAAATAAATTTACTTTTTTGTATAATTATCCAGCAAGCAAAGCTTCTCTTGCGAAAATTGATAAGGATAAATTTGGAAATGTTGTTTCAAGGCGATTTGAACTTTATTATCAAGGAATTGAGCTTGCAAATGGATTTGAAGAATTAACTGATGCAAAAGAACAAAAGCAAAGATTTATTGATGAAATTAACACGCGAAAACAAGATTCTAAAGAAGAAATTCCTTATGATGAAAATTTGATAAAATCTCTTGAAAAAGGAATGCCAGAATGCTCTGGAGTTGCTTTGGGTCTTGATAGATTGTTAATGTTAATTCTTGGTGAGAAAAATATTAAAAATATAATTTTTGGAGAATAAAATCTATGAAAATATCAATAATAACAATTGGTAATAAAATGCCAAGCTGGATAACTGAAGGTGTAAAAGAATATACAAAACGCTTTAATGCAATGCAAGATTATTCTATTGAAATAAAAGAAATTGCTGCACAAAAAAGAGGCAAAACTTCAAATATTACAAAAATAACAGAAATAGAAAGCAAAGCCTTGGTTGATGCAGTTCCAAAAGGATTTTATCCAATTGCACTAGATGTTGGAGGCAAAAGTTTATCAAGTGAGAATTTAGCTAAAAAACTTGAGCAAAATCATAACCAAGGAATAAATATTGCAATAATAATTGGTGGTCCTGAAGGATTTAACAATACGGTTCGAAGTTTTGTTAACGAACGCTGGTCTTTGTCTGCACTAACTATGCCACACCCAATTGCTAGATTAGTTTTGGTTGAAACAATTTACCGTTCAATCTCAATTATAAAAAATCACCCATATCACAGGGCTTAGGTAAAAATCAAAAAACACACTTTAAAAAACAAGAGGAAAATATGTCAAAAATAATATACTGTATTGCTCAATTCACTCCACGCGATGGGAAAAATGAAGAGCTTTTTAATAAACTAAAATCATTAGAAGCTAATTCTTTACGCGAAGATGGTTGTATTTATTATCGCGTAACCAAACATTTGGTTAATGAATTTGCAGAGGGAGAAACTATGCCAATCGTCTTTCATGAAGCTTGGAAAAATTTAGAGCTATTTGAACAACATTGCCAACGAGATGAAATAGTGGAATTTTTTGAAACAGAATGTTTATCAGATAATGGCTTGGTAAAGTCATATAATGTAACAACTTATATGGATGAGTAAAGTTTAACCTAATATATTTAATATAATAATTAATACTATTTAATAACCTTAAAAAAACTAATAAAAGGAGCAAAATATGAAACAAATAGAAAGTTTTAGTGTAGATCATTTGAAATTAATTCGTGGGATTTATGTATCAAGAAAGGACAAAGTTGGTAGCGAAACGCTAACTTCATTTGATATTAGAATGAAAGTTCCAAACAAAGAGCCAGTTGTTGGGTTACCTGAAATTCATACTATGGAACATTTGGGAGCAACATTTCTACGAAACCATAAGCAATGGGCGGACAAAGTTATTTATTTTGGACCAATGGGCTGTTCAACTGGTCATTATTGTATTTTAGCAGGTGATTATAACTCTAAAGCTGTTGTGGATTTGTTTACGGAAATGTTTGAGTTTATGGCTAATTTTACAGGAGAAATCCCTGGTGCAACCCCAATTGAGTGTGGTAATTATTTGAATAATAACTTACCTATGGCAAAGTTTGAAAGCAAAAAATTCTTAGATGAAGTGCTTTATAAATTAACTGATGCAAATTTAAATTATCAAAAATAAATATGAATAAAACCATAATCTTAACAACAGCTTTTTTAATTAGTTTTTCTTGGGGAGGGAATGTTAGTTTGTGTGATAACAGCTCAAGCCAAGAAAGTTTTGGTGGTAATAATTTAGAAAATATAACTAAAAATAATTTTAATAAATGCTCTCCTAATATGAGAAATAAATTGAGTAAGAGTAACGCAAATCATTTGGGAGCAGAGCTTGAAAGCATTAAGGATCTTAAGAAAAATTTTATAGAAACTCAGCAAAGTGCAGAGCTTGGAAATTTAAGTTCTAAAGTAAGCCTTGGTTATCTATATAAGAAAGGTCTTGGAGTAGAACAAAATTATAAAAAAGCAGTGAAATGGTATGAAGAAGCCTCTAGGCAGGGTAGTTTGGCTGCACAAAATGCCCTTGGGGATATGTATTATGATGGTTTTGGTGTTAAGCAAGATTATAAAAAAGCATTTGAATTATATAAAAAAACAGCAGAGAAAAACAATTTGATAGGGCAGGCAAATTTAGGTTACTTTTATGAAGAGGGCATTGCTGTTAAGCAAGATTATAAGAAAGCAATAAAATGGTATCAAAAAGCAGCTCAGCAAGAAGATTATTATGCTCAAAATAATCTTGGAGATATGTATTATTTTGGAAATGGTTTTGCTAAAAATAGAAAGAAAGCATTTGAGTTATATCAAAAATCAGCTGAGCAAAATTATGCAAAAGCCCAGCTTAACTTAGGCTATCTCTATGAATATGGGCATGGCGTAAAACAAGATTATGAAAAAGCATTTAAGTGGTATGAAAAATCAGCAAGACAAGGAAATGCTTATGCACAAAACAATATCGGCTATTTATATAGAAAAGGAAAGGGTATCTCACAAAACTACAATAAGGCAATTGAGTGGTATCAAAAATCAGCAGATCAAAATAATAATCTAGGAATATCAAGTATTGCCTATATGTATGAAAATGGTAAAGGTGTTAAACAAGATTATAAGAAGGCTTTTGGACTATATGAAAAAGCGGCGAAAGATGGTTATGATTATGCACAACAAGAACTTGGTTATATGTATAAAAAAGGTTTTGGTGTAAAACAAGATTATAAAAAAGCATTTGAGTGGTATGAAAAATCAGCAAAACAAGGATACTCTTATGCACAAAATGCCCTTGGGGATATGTATTATGATGGCTTAGGAGTTAAGCAGAATTACAAAAAAGCATTTGAATTATATAAAACAACAGCTGAGAAAAACAATTTAGTCGGGCAGGCAAATTTGGGTTATTTTTATAAAGAGGGTATTGGTGTTAAGCAAGATTATAAGAAAGCAATAAAATGGTATCAAAAAGCAGTTATTCAAGAAGATTCTTATGCTTTGGAAAATCTTGGTAATATGTATGAAGAAGGCTTGGGTGTTAAACAAGATTACAAAAAGGCTTTTGAATTATATGAAAAAGCTGCAAAAAATGGTTATGAAAAAGCTCAAAATTCGCTTGGTGAATTATACTTTGATGGTTTAGGGGGCAAACAAGATTACAAAAAGGCATTTGAATGGTTTGAAAAGTCTGCTAAACAAGGCAACAAATATGGACAGAGCTGGCTTGGCTATGTGTATGAAAAAGGTTTTGGCATTAAGCAAAACTATAAAGAAGCATTTGACTGGTATAAGAAATCAGCAGAACAAGATAATCCATATGCTCAAAATAATATTGCATATATGTATAAAAAAGGTTTAGGAGTTAAACAAGATTATAAAAAAGCACTTGAATGGTATCAGAAATCAGCAACTCAAGGGGATAAATACGCACAGGATAATATTGGAGACTTATATTATAATGGTTTAGGAGTTAAACAAGATTACAAAAAAGCATTTGAGTGGTATGAGAAATCCGTCAAACAAGGTAATCCATATGCCCAAAAAAGTCTTGGCTATATGTATATTAAAGGTTTGTTTGTTAAGAAAGATTTTAAAAAAGCATTTGAACTTTATCAAAAATCAGCAAAACAAGGTAACTATGATGCCCAACACAATTTGGGTGTAATGTATGAAATGGGAGAATTTGTAGCTGTTGATAAAGTGAAAGCCTATGCTTTTTATTTGGTATCAAGTGTGTATAGAAATTCGGATAATGCAAAAGAAGATTTAGATAAATTAAATATTAAAATAAGCTCAACTGAAAAAATATTAGCTCAAAAACAAATTGGATTAATGTTTGAGAAAGGAGATTTTATTGAGCAAAGTAACACAAAAGCCTATGTTTGGTATCAAATAGCTATAGAAAGTTCAACTGGAAATGATTCGGTGAAAATGCCTCAAGAATTTCTTTCTAAATTAAACCAATCTCAAATTGTAAAAGCCCAGAATAGACTTGGTTATATGTATAAAAAAGGTTTAGTAGTTAAGCAAGACTATAAAAAAGCATTTGAATGGTATCAGAAGTCAGCAGAGCAAGGTAATTCTAGCGCCCAAAATAATCTAGGGTACAGCTATGAAATGGGTGTTGGTGTAGAGCAAAATTATAAAAAAGCACTTGAGTGGTATCAGAAGTCAGCAGAGCAAGGGAACTCTAATGCCCAAAATAATATAGGTGATTTGTTTTACAGTGGCTTAGGAATGGATAAGGATTATAAAAAAGCATTTGAATGGTATCAGAAGTCTGCAGAACAAGGTAATAAATACGCACAGGATAATATAGGCTATCTGTTTTACAATGGCTTAGGAATGGATAGGGATTATAAAAAAGCATTTAAGTGGTATCAGAAGTCAGCTGAGCAAGGGAATTCTAGTGCCCAAAATAGTCTTGGCAATATGTATTTTAATGGTTTGGGTGTTACTAAAGGTTACAAAAAAGCATTTGAACTTTATCAAAAATCAGCAAACCAAGAGAATGTAGAAGCACAATATAACTTGGGTTTATTATATGAATATGGTTATGGGGTGAGTAAAAACTATATTATTTCTTATTCATATTATCTCCTTTCTAATTATTATGAAAATAATTCAGCAACCGCTGAAGTTAAGACAGATTTGGATATGACAAAAAAGCAAAAAGAAATAGCAAAAAAATATAACCCATTAGGTGTTATTGCAACTCCTGCAAAAGAAGTTTTTAAGGAAAGTAATAGTTTCAAAGCAAGTGGAACAGGATTTTTTATTAATGATAATTATTTATTAACCAGTAAATATGCAGTCAAAAATTGCTTAAATATTGTTTTAGATTCTGATAATTTTCATAGTAAAGCAAATATTAATAAGTTGGATTTAAATAGTGAGTTGGTTTTATTGAAGTCTGAAAAAGTAGGAAGCAAAATTCCACTTAGAAAAGAAGCTTCTGTAAAAATTAATGACAAAGCATTGGTTATGGGTTATCCACAAGGTATTGATATTAGATATACAGGGGAGAAAATCACAAAGCTAGATGTTAGCTTGGATAAAAGTAAATATTTGCAATTATCAGTAGAAGTTGATGAGAAAAATAGTGGCGGAGTGTTATTAAGTGAAAGTGGTAGTGCTGTTGGTTTGTTGATTGGTTTAGAAAATAAAAAATTAACTAAAGAGAATGCTCTAAATACCGCAATAAATCTAAAAACTATTAAAAACTTTTTAGATTTATCTAAAATAATTTATTCAACAAAAACTGATAACTTTATAACACGCTCACTTGTTACAATTGTTAATAATACCCATCGTGGTGTTGTCAGAGTAAGCTGTGAGAATAAATAACAAGTAATAAATAATAACTAAAAGAGGAAATCATGAAAAAACAAAATATGATAGTTAAAATAATAGGGCTTTGGCTAATTACTTTGATGAGTTTAAGTTTTGCAAACGCCAAAGAAATGCAACCAAATGATGTAATAAATTTCCCAGATAAGAATTTTGAAAAAGCAGTTCGTGAGGAAATTGATAAAGATAAAGGGGATATTTTATACTCTGATATTTATGGAATCACGAGGGTTTATTTTGATGATAAAGGAATAAAATCAATAGAAGGAATTCAGCATTTTAAATCATTAGTTCGTTTATATTTGAGAGAGAATAAAATAACTGATATTTCACAGCTTAAGAATTTAGTGAAGTTAGAGAGGTTGTCTCTTGATAAAAATAAAATAACTGATATTTCATCACTTAAGAATTTACTTAAGTTAAAGGAATTATGGTTGAGTGAAAATAATATAACTGATATTTCCTCACTTAAGAATTTAGCTAAGTTATGGTGGTTGCATCTTGATAAAAATAAAATAACTGATATTTCACATCTTAAGAACTTAACTAAGTTAATAGGCTTAAATATCAACGAAAATAAAATAACTGATATTTCAGTACTTAAGAACTTAGCTAAGCTTCAGATTTTGGGTTTGAATGGTAATAATATAACCGATTATTCAGCTATTAATTATCTACCAAAGCTTGAAAATATTTCATTTAAAAAAGGGGATGTTGTTGATATCACAAATTACTCTAAACTTGAAAATATAACTTTTGATATTTTTGGGGAAAACTCAAAAGGTAAGTGGGAGAGTAGATATATAAGACTAAATAAAATCAAACACTTAGGCAAAGTAATTTTAGATGATGAGTTTATAAGCAAATATGCGGAGCCAAGACCAAGTGATGTAATAAATTTCCCTGATAAGAATTTTGAAAAAGCAATAAGGGAGAAAATAGGAAAACCCAAAGGAAATATTATTTATTCTGATATTTCTGAAATTACAAATGTTGATTTTGATAATAAAGGAATAAAATCAATAGAGGGAATTCAGTATTTTAAATCATTATATTCATTACATTTAGATGGTAATAAAATAACTAATATTTCACCACTCAAAAACTTAGTGAAGTTAGAAAGTTTGGATTTGAGGAAAAATAATATAACTGATATTTCACATCTTAAAAACTTAGCTAAGTTAAGTAGTTTATACCTTAGTGGTAATCAAATAACTGATATTTCATCACTTAAGAATTTAGTGAAGTTAGATAGCTTGAATTTGGGAGAAAATAAAATAACTGATATTTCATCACTTAAAAACTTAATGAAATTAGGTGATTTGCTTGTTGGTGGAAATAAAATAACTGATATTTCCCCTCTTAAGGATCTAGCTGAGTTAAAGGTTTTAGATTTAATTCAAAATAATGTAACTGATATTTCTCCACTTAAGAACCTAGCTAAGTTAGATTGGTTACAGTTGAGTGAAAATAAAATAACTGATATTTCCTCGCTTAAGAATCTAGCTAAGTTAGATTGGTTGCATCTTTATAAAAATAAAATAACTGATATTTCCCCTCTTAAAAACTTAGTGAAGTTAGAGAGTTTAAGTCTTGGTGAAAATAAAATAACTTATATTTCCCCACTTAAAAACTTAGTGAAGTTAGAGAGTTTAAGTCTTGGTGAAAATAAAATAATTGATATTTCAATACTCAGAAATTTAGTGAAGTTAGAGAGATTATGGTTGAGTAAAAATAAAATAATTGATATTTCCCCACTTAAGAATTTAGTTAATTTAGATACATTACGGCTTGATGGTAATGAAATGACTGATATTTCAATACTCAGAAATTTAGTGAAGTTAGAGAGATTACAGTTGAGTAAAAATAAAATAACTGATATTTCAGTACTTAAGGGCTTAGTTAATTTAGATTTTTTGTATTTGAGAGAAAATAAAATAATAAATATAAATCCAATTAAAAAACTAAAGAAAATAGAATCGTTGAATTTAAGTGGTAATAATATAATAGATTATTCAGCTATTGGCTCTCTACCTAATCTTGAAAATATTTCATTTGAAAAAGGGGATATTATTGATATCACAAATTACTCTAAACTTAAAGATATAACTTTTAGGATTTATTGGAAAAATTCAAAAGGAAAGAGGCTAAATAGGAAGATAAAACTAGATAAAATAAGACACTTGGGTGAGGTAACTTTGGATGATGAATTTATAAAAGAATACGCAGAGCCAAGACCAAGTGATGTAATAAATTTCCCAGATAAGAATTTTGAAAAAGCAATAAGAGAGAAAATAAGAAAACCCAAAGGAGAGATTTTATATTCAGACATTTCTGAAATTTATAAGATTGAATTTGCTAATGAAGGAATAAAATCAATTGAAGGAATTCAGTATTTTAAATCTCTAAATATTTTAAAGCTTAATAATAACAAAATAACTGATATTTCACCGCTTAAGAATTTAGTTAATTTAGATACTTTATGGTTGAGTAAAAATAAAATAACTGATATTTCCCCGCTCAAGAATTTAGTGAAGTTAGAGAGCTTACACCTTGATGAAAATAAAATAACTAATATTTCAGTACTCAAGAATTTAGTTAATTTAAAGTACTTGTATCTCAGTAATAATAAAATAACAGATATTTCGCTTCTTAAGAAATTAGTGAAGTTAGAGAGGTTGTACCTTGATGAAAATAAAATAACTGATATTTCCCCACTTAAGAACTTAGCTAACTTAGACTTGTTGAGTTTGGGTGAAAATAATATAACTGATATTTCCCCACTTAAGAACCTAGCTAAGCTATCGTCTTTAAATCTTAGTAATAACCAGATATCTAATATTCCATCATTCAAGGACCTAGTTAATTTATATAAATTAAATCTTAGTTATAATCAAATAGATAATATTTCTCCGCTTAAGACCCTAGGTAAGTTAGGGGGTTTATATCTTAGAAGAAATAAAATAACTGATATTTCCCCACTTAAGAACCTAGCTGGGTTATGGAGATTGAGCTTAAGTAAAAATAATATAACCGATTATTCTGCTCTTAGTTCGTTACCAAATCTAAATCAGATTTATTTTGACAAAGGGGATGTTGTTGATATTGCAAATTACTCTAAACTTAAAAATATAACTTTTTGTATTTATTGGAAAGACTCAAAAGTGGAGTGGGAGAATAGATATATAAGACTAGATAAAATCAAGCACTTGGGTAAAGTAACTTTAGACGATGAGTTTATAAGTAAATATGCAGAAAAGTATTAAAGTTTAAGTTAATAATAAAT
>JAUTBZ010145616.1:0-12302 GCA_032361785.1 Lepetodrilus galriftensis
CACACACACACACACACACACACACACACACACACACACACACACACACACACACACACACACACACACACACATGGGATATGACAATGCCATCTACTAATAAACTATAAACCTGTTTTAGTATTTATTTTCAAGATACATACAACCATCAATGACGTTACAACATGTAATACAACAAAATTGCCCATTTTCACTGTCTTTGGGAGATCTAGCTTTCAACTTAATACCTCATATACATGCTATATTGGAGACTAGTTTATCAAGCGCAGTATTTGTATACACGGGTCACGTTATGGTGTTCACGGTTGTATTTGATTTTTATCGACTGTCGACGTAGATGTGTGATAAGCACTACATTGTTCTGGAACTGCCTGTGAAAGTCTAGCACCACGTTTTCTGACCTGCATGTCTTTTGGCCATTTATACACAAGGTCAACAAGCGCGGAGCAATAAAAGCTCACAGGATGTATGGCTGGAGCCACTGCGAGCTTGTAATACAACTGAGCTTATCAAACCGTTTAATCTCTTATAGCAGAATTATCCTTTCATAACCCATTCATGAATCTGAGAGCTTGTATATCATGTATATGAAGCCTTACTGAAAGGCAGTCGTATATGTTTGAGTTTTCGTGAATATCATAATAGTTAAATCCACAAGTATGGTAGTGAAAGTCAATAGCCGATACCGTTTTCCCATTAATAGACCAATACTCGTTTATAAAAGAGTTAATATTGTCAATGAAATATTATCATGACCATAAAAATATGAAGTTTAAATACTTTCTATGGACATGGTCATAATATAGTATTTTCAATACCTGGGATCGTGGTAAATGGGTGAAACATTCCTGCAGCGATGTTAAACTCCGTAGTCACTCACTCACTCACTCACTCACTCTACTAGGTTTTACTATCATGCCATATTATAGTTAATGCAAATATTTTCATTATTAATATAGTATTTAAAAAAAACCCTCTTTAATAAAAATTTCATAGATAACAAGTTTTAGAATGTTTTTCAAGAAGTTGAAGACTGTTCTTGCAAATTGACAAACATGTGTAAGGTTGTTGTTTTCATGCCTAGAATTACATACACATAGCCATAGCGAAAAAGCCCAAAGAATGGTCTTCTTACCTTACAACTAACAGACCCTAGAAGCGAACTATTGAGTGTTGTTTACAAATCTGGTCGCATTCCATTGACTTAGAACAATATGCATGTTTAACCAATATTCGGTCCGTTCCCAAAGCAGTTGTATCTTGATCTGCGTACACAATGTAAAACCGCTGTGTGTTGGCAGTAGAACAAATGGTGAAATTGAGCTCTCTCAGATCATTGTGAAGTTAATGGTCTGTATCTAAAGGATAAAAGTATAAAAACGCCAGTGTTTTGTGATCAGGGGGTGGGAGTTGGGGGTTGGGAGTGGGGGGTACACTACAATAGTGGATGGTAGATGTGGACGTGCAAGGTGGATCACTTAAAAACTTTGGTAAAAGAGAAAAGGATCATCAATCATGTCTAGAAAAATGTTTGTAAATTAAGCTAATATGGTGAATTTAGATTCACGAGTACCAGGTTATTCTCAGTATCTTGATGGTGGTTAAAAGTACTATATCTGGCCCCGAGATTACAAAACTTTGTTCATAAATCCCCATATAAAATCTGAGCTTGAACATGAAATCGTATTCTCGGTTTTGTAATTTTTGAGCCTGAAATTTGTGGATCCTCAAAGCAATACATCATCAATGCAGTTGTTATCCTTGGTTTGTCAGTACCAGCTGGTGCTCACAGGTTTACTGCAACACTCAGTGTTGGGGTTGTTATAGGTTTAATCCTACAGTTAACTGCTAAGACTTTAGTAGTGAAATAATCTTCAAAGTCATTTTAACTGAAGTATGAACATTTGAATGTGCTGGTTAAACTCGTGTGAACATCAGACCTTGCGATAATAATCCACCGGTTGCTGAAGTTTAATGATGCCAAGATTTTATGATCTACAGTATGTGATTCCCTAGGTCAACTCCCATCATTGATGTATTTCTGTTGATGGATCTGTTGATATATCTCTGTTGATGTATGTTGATGTATCTCTGTTGATGCACATCTGATGCCTCTGTTGATGTATCTCTGTTGATGTACCTCTGTTGATGTATTTCTGTTGATGATATATCTCTGTTGATGATGTATCTCTGTTGTTGTATCTCTGTTGATGTATCTGTGTTGATGTTCCAGGCATATCTGCGGGAAGGCGTTGCTCTCAAGCACCTCAGTCAGCATGGCGAGGCACTGGCGGCGTTCGCAGCGGGTCTGGCACACGAGCCCAACAACAGCACGCTCCTGGCGGAACTGTCGCAGACCGCAGTCAGATCTCCTCTCAAGGGTCAGTACTCTTTACCAGGACAATGCTATCCTGTATATAGTGCCTTGAATGGCAGCTTGGGTTGCATTCTCCCCAGGGAGTTGATGAGGGAAAAAATGAGATCGCACTGATCCATCAACTGAGTTAATAATGTAGCACTTGAGCATGCTTTAGAGCATGAATTTGGTGCAATATCCATGTATACATTATTATATTATTATTATTATTATTATTATTATTATATTATTATTATTATGATGATGATGATGATGATATATTCGGTGCTTCAGGGTGTCACTGTACGAGCAATAAAGAAAACTTCAGATATTAAATTCATTATTTCTACTGCAGGAATGATATCAGTTGACCATAATAAATGGACACTTCTGGGAATTTTTCAGATTCTTTCTTTTCATTATTATTATTCTAGCTACAAATGTTGTGGGTTTCCTTCTATCCTAAAGTGACAAGCCGTGATATAAGTGAAAGAATCTTGAAAGCAGCTCTAACCTCTAATTAAAATGTTTTAAAAATATTAATTTCTCTACCGTTCTTTATGTTCTCAGAGAAGCTGGCGCCGACCCTGCTGCAGCTGGAGAAGCTACGGCTCAACCGGAGTCCGTTTGTCATCATCTCCGTGATTGGCCAGGAGCTGCTGGCCGCGGGGAACTACGAGTCGTCGGTGACGATGCTGGAGTCGGCGCTGGTCATCGGCACGTGCAGCCTCAAGCTGAAGGGCTCGGTGTTCTCCGCACTCAGCAGCGCCTACTGGGCCATGGACAACATGGACAAAGCCATCTACCACATGCAGCAGGACCTGTCTGTAGCCAAGGCTCTCGGTGAGTTGACCTCAAGCATCACTGACTACTTCACAATGACCTTCTGTTCGGGTGGTCGTGTGATGGTAGGATGTTGGACTGGAGAACAAAACATTTTTTTTTTTTAAATAATAATAAAAAAAATAAAAATTGACCTCAAGCCTCACTGACTACTTCACAATAACTTTCTGTTCGGGTGGTAGTGTGATGGTAGGATGTTGGTCTTTGGAGCAAAAACAAACTAAAAATAAAAATAGAAATAAAAATAATTGACCTTGCCTCACTGACTTCACATATGATGCTTCAGACCACCCCAAAAATAAATAAAATTAAAATAAACTAATCCGTGATCTTCCATTAACCTTCTGATCTGCATTTTATAAAAGTGTTGTAATGCTAGTCTGGGCATATAGTATAACGTGAGGCTTATGTCACATCCTGATATGGTTAAAATCATAATATATCCCTCGATCCTGCCTGTACTTCTCTCTCCCAGCTGGTGTGAAAAACATGACAGATTAATGGTGAAGATAATTTATTGATCGAATTATCAAACACTTGGTTAAATTTACAATGTAATTTTATGACCTATGTCCTTCACACCTTCCCTAGCAGATTAATTTTCAACTCTGATTTATTGTCACAATGCCCACATACTTGAGACTGTTGACATCTGTGTGTGGTGTCTGTTACAGGTGACCAAGATGGAGAGTGTCGTGCCTACGGTAACCTGGGGTCGGCCTACTTCTGCAAGGGTCACTACAAGGAGGCTCTCTCTAACCACCGCTATCAGCTGGTCCTGGCCATGAAGCTCAAAGACCGCGACACCGCTGCCTCGTCTCTCAGCAGTCTGGGCCACGTGTACACGGCAATCGGAGACTACCCCAACGCCCTCAACAGCCACAAGCAGTGCGTGCTGCTCTTGAAGCAGAGCGGGGACAAGCTGGCAGAAGCCAGGGAGATCGGGAATGTCGGGGCGGTGTATCTGGCCATGGGGAACTTCCACAGTGCCGTGGAGTGCCACCAGGAACATCTGAAGATGGCCAAGGAGATGAAGAGTCACGTGGAGGAGGCTCGCGCTTACAGCAACCTCGGCAGTGCCTTTCATTACAAGAGAGAGTACCAGAAGGCGATCACGTTCCACAACAGTGTGTTGAAGATCGCCGAGGACAGGGCTGATTTGACTTTGGAGGCGCGAGCGTACGCTGGTTTGGGACACGCTGCCCGGTGTGTGGGAAATACGAATCAAGCCAAAGGGTTTCATGAGAAGCAGCTGGACAATGCTTTGAAGACCAGGGACAGGGTCGCCGAGAGTCGTGCGTGTTCGAATCTCGGGATTATTTATCATCAAATGTCGGAATATGACGCTGCTCTGAAGCTTCATGACAATAACTTGCGCATAGCTAAAGCTCTGGGTGATAAGGCGGGGCAGGGCAGAGCTTACGGGAACATGGGCAACGCTTACAGTGCTTTAGGGCAGCATGAACTGGCAGTGAAGTATCACAAGCTCGAGTTGACCATAGCGTCTGAAGTGAATGACAGACATTCTGAAGGTTCTACTCACGGGAATCTCGCTGTGGCGTACCAGGCTTTGGGTCTGTACGAGAACGCACTGCAGCATTATTTGTCTCATCTGAACATTGCCAGAGAACTGAAAGACACATCGAGCGAAGCGAGAGCTCTCAGCAACTTGGGAAACTTTCATTCTGCTCGCGGAGATTACACCAGTGCCTTGGCGTTCTATCAGCAATACTTGAACTTGTCTCAAGAGCTCCATGACATGGAGGGAGAGAGCAAAGCGTGTTTCAGTCTGGGGTATGCTCACTACTCACTGGGCAACTACGAAGAGGCCGTGCGCTACTACGAACAGGATCTGTCCCTGGCCAGAGAGATGAAGAACAGACTCTCACTAGCCAGGGCCTACTGCAACTTGGGTCTGGCACACAAGTCTCTCAAGAACTTCAACGATTCCTTGGAGTGTCAGAAGAAGTGTTTAGGTTTAATGGACGCCTTGAGGAACACTCCTGGGAAGTTCCGTGCTTTGGGAAACATTGGTGACCTGATGTTAAAGACAGGAGACACGAGCGAAGCGATCAAGATCTACCAGCAGCAACTGAAGCTGGCCAAGGACGGGCAGCACCAGGACCTGCTGGCCACGGCGTATGGATCTCTAGGAGTGGCGCACCGTACGATTGGTCAATACGACAAGGCGCTGGGCTTCCATACCCAGGAGCTCAACATCAGACAGGAGACCAATAACATGAAGGGAGAGTGTCGAGCCCACGGAAACATGGGCAATGTCCACATGTCGCTGGGGAACTATTTAAATGCTTACAAGTGCTATGAGGAACAGTTGGCACGCAGTCGCGAGTTACATAACAATGAACTGGAAGGTCAGGCTTGCGGTAATCTCGGTATCACAAAATTGAACATGGGACAGTTCGAAGAAGCTATAGGATTGTTCGAGGAACAGTTGGCTATGTTGGAACAGTCCTACGGGGAGATATCCATGCGCGATCGAGGCAAGGCTTTCGGTAATCTCGGCGACTGCTACGAAGCACTCGGAGACTACGAAGAAGCCGTCAAGTGTCACGAGCAGTTCCTGGCGCTGGCTCAGCAGACGTGTAACCTCCCGGAACAAGACCGGGCGTACCGGGGACTGGGCAATGCTCACAGAGCCATCGGGAACCTGCAGCAGGCTCTGGTGTGTTTCGAGAAGAGGCTCGTGGTCGCGCACGAACTCAACAGCAATGCAGCGAAGGCTTCGGCCTACGGAGAGCTCGGTTGTCTGCACAGTCTGCTGGGGAACTTTGAGCAGGCGATATCGTGTCTGGAGCACCAGCTGAACATCTCCAAGGTAATGGGAGACGACCAGTGTGAGGGCGACGCTGCCTGCGGGCTGGGTGGAGTTTACCAGAACATGGGAGAGTACGAGGCGGCGCTGGAGTACCACCAGATGGACCTGCGACTTGCCGAGGCCACCAACAAGACAGCTTGTCAATGTACGTCGTCATTTTAATATTTTATGAGGGATTCTATATATTACAAAATTATGAACATCTAATGAAGTGTTCAAATTATCAACTATTTTGAGATGGTATTGATTACGTAATGCATAGACTTGCCCAAAGGTTACAAAACCTTTTTAGTATGACTTTTGTTAACAAGTCCCTATATAAAATTTGAGCTCACTGATATTACAGGTCGTGCCTATGGTAACCTGGGTCTGTCGTACGAGTCGCTAGGCAACTACCAGGAAGCTGTCAAATACCAGGAACAACATCTCAGTATTGCCGCCCAGATGAACGACAGAGTAGCCAAGACACTGGCCTACAGCAGCTTGGGTAAGAATCCATGATATCTGTGTACATTGGATAAATGAGGACGGGAAAGTATCAGAACATGCTATTGTAATGGAAAAATAGATCAACTGTCTCCATGCTGGAGGCAACCGGAGATGTCCTATAGAGCAGTGGGCCTATTCTCGAAACGTTTTTATGAACTTAATCTAAGGACAGTTCGTAGCCATACTATAAGAATTGTTAAAAACTGGTGCCCGTTGCACGACACTCTTGTAGGCTACAACTATTGTAACGTCAACGCTTTCTATTGTGGCGGGAGCCCAGTTACAACTATTGTAGCACTACAAGAGCGTCGTGCAATGGGCACCTGAATAGCCAACACCCCTGTTCCCGTGTCTAATCAAACAGGGAGAGGATTAATAGTTCATGTAAAAAGATCTGAAGCAAATACTTGTACACTGTGACTGTCGTATCCACAGGTCGAGTCCATCACTCTCTGGGTCAGCACGAGAAGGCCGTCCAATATCTGGAGCAGGGTCTGCAGATCGCTGAGCAGCTGAGTCGCCGCGAGGACGAGGCCAAGATCCGGCACCGCCTGGGACTGTCGCTGTGGGGGGCGGGACTGCTGGAGGAGTGTCAAGGTCAGCTGTACCGAGCCGCCGACCTGTTCGAGATGATCCGGAGAGAGTCGCAGTGCGGCAGTGACTACAAGCTGTCCCTCTTTGACCTCCAGACCGCCTGCTACCAGTCTCTACAGGTAATGGCGACATACTGGAGTCTTTGATGATTACACTTGTATTAGCTACATTGGCTCCTTATATTATTAGTCTAGTCTGTAGCTACCAGCTGGTGCTTGGAGGTTTACTGCAACAGTCATTGCTGCGAATATTGCATCTTCTCTTGCCCTAAGCTGACAAGCAATGATATAAGTGAAAGAATCTTGAAAGTGCCTCTGCTAAACCCCAATTAAAAACAAACGCAAACAAAAGCTACTTTAGCTTTTGCTGTTGTAAGGGTGTAATCTCAACAACAAAAATCCATAATATTTTGTTGATTTAATCACAAATAAAAATAGTCAAATATCAAAATGAACACTTGCCTATATTGACTTTTGTTTCTCCCACACCAGAGAGTCCTAGTTGACCTAGGTCGTCAGGAAGAGGCTCTTGCCGTGGCCGAGAGGGCCTGCACGAGGGCCTTCATCGACCTCCTGCTGGAGAGGCAGGCCGGGTCTGCGGGCCTCTTCAACGGCACGCCCATGGACCTCTCTCCCAGCACCATCGAGCAGATCAACTCCACCATCAGCAAACAGCGAGGCATCGTCCTCTCCTTCTCCATAGCAGCGGGATTCCTATACAGCTGGTTACTCACACCAGAAGAAGGTGAGATAAATGCTCCTGAATACACCATTATATATGACACAAATTATTCAACTTATGTATTATTTTATAATAATTAAGATTTTATAAATAATTAAGATTTTATAAATAATATATGCACTACCCTATGACAGTAAAAAATATTGTAGATATTAAAAAATAATATATTATATTTTGTTTAATACATTTATGTTTAGTACTGACCAACATGACCACACATCTCAATTCTCCCTATGTACACTGTCCTGACACTAATCCTTCTATGCTGTATCCAGGGCTGGTGAAGTTCCACAAGGTTGCCCTGAGTGAGCTGGAGTCTGACGTGGATCCAGGCAGCAACAATCTGGACAACCAGAGCATCCTCAGCTTCTCCACCTCCGTACTGGAGACCTGTGTGGGTCAGGTGCGGGAGGCCATCGGTGTGGAGAGTCACATCCAGTCTGACAACATCAGCATCAGGTAACTACTCCTCAGTAGAATAGCCCAGCAGCATCAGATAACTACTTCTCCATAGCACGGGCCAGCAGTAGTATTGCTGTATGTTGTATTATAACCATCAGACCATAAGATGACTGACCACTCAGTTTTCAAGCATACTGAAATGCAATGTGTATTGTTGACAGGTCTGGAGGAGTGCGGGGCAACCTCATGCAGCACAGCGGGTCTGAGAGCGAGAGTGACGACGTCTTCCAACACCAGCTGGAGGAGATAGGAGACCGCCTCATCGCCGAGAACGACCACACAGGCTTCCTGCGCATGGTGAACCGCGGCCACTCCTTCAACGCGTCGTCCTACAGCATCAACAGCATCCTGAGTCTGTCCAGTGCTCTGAGTGCGTCCGGATGTGCCAACTTCACGCCGCACAGGAGCAGTGCGAGGCTGCCGAAGAACGGCAAACACTCGGCTCTGGCCGCGCTGTATCACTTCCTGATCGGACCAATGGAGGACACGCTGAAGTCTCTCAGTCAGAAGTGCTCGGAGCCGCTCGACCTGATCCTTGTGCTTCAAGGAGATCTCTACTTGATCCCATTTCTTATGTTAAGAAAGGAACAAGCGGAGGAGTATTTGTTCGAGAGGTTTAATCTCATCATTGTGCCGTCCGTTACTGCGCTGCAGAACATGGAGAAAGTGGACAGACAGGGCCGACCCCTTATCGATTCCTCTGGGGCTCTGGTGGTGGGCAATCCCAAACTGACAACCCCGATCTGTCAGCACTGGCAGCTGCACGAGATCCCCGGAGCCGAATACGAGGCGAGGATCGTCGGTGAACTACTTTCGTGTCGGCCTCTCATCGGTGCAGAGGCCACAAAAGGAGCTATCCTTCATCAGATCGAACAGGTGGAGGTGATCCATTTCGCCGCGCACATATCCTGGAAACTCTCCTCCGTCGTTCTCTCTCCTGGTGAGCTGGTTTCGTCCGGTGGGAGGTTCACCACCATTGACTCCGACAGCAGTGGCGGAGAGATGGACTCTTTCGACGGACCCTCCCTCTCGGAATACCTCTTCACGGCCGCGGACATCCTGAACCTAAAGCTCCACGCCAAGCTGGTGGTGCTGAACTCGGCGTACACCAACGACCGGGCGGGGAGAGTGAACACCGACGGAGTCATAGGACTGACGCGAGCTCTGCTGTCTGCCGGGGCTCAGTGCGTTCTGTTTTCTCTGTGGCCGATTCCCGACCAGGCTTCCAAGCTTCTGATGAGGACGTTCTACACGGCTCTGCAGGACAGTCAGCGTGTCACCAAGTCTCTGTCGATGGCCATCAAGACCGTGCAGTGCACCAAGCAGTTCTCTCACCCCTCCAACTGGGGCGGCTGGGTGCTGGTGGGCAACGACATCAGACTCAGCAGCAAGGTGGCACAGATGGGACACGCCATGTGCGAGATCCTGCAGTCTCCTACACAGTGTCGGGAGTCCATGAGAGTTCTCCTGCATCTGGTGAGTAGAGGTCATGAGTAGAGGTCGTTTGAGTAGAGGTCATGAGTAGAGGTCATGAGTAGAGGTCATGAGTAGAGGTCATGAGTAGAGGTCATGAGTAGAGGTCATGAGTAGTAGAGGTCATGAGTAAAGGTCATAGCTAAGACTGTAATTTTGTTTCATATACCAGTTTGGTTTAATGTGACCAGGATCCAATGTTCTTTGTCAAAGACTTTTACTATTGGTTATTGCTATTGGTCAGGATCCAATGTTCTTGGACTATTAGTTATTGCAAAATATGTTTTACAGATAAATATTTAAAATATATTTCAGACAAATTGAGGACATTTGATACTAGTATACATGCATATAAAATAGTTGTAATTGTATAAGAATATCATTAATACTTTTTTCATCAATTGTGGAAGCAGCCTTTATTTTACAGTAGTATCAGTAGGCTGGGGAGTGCACCTCTAAATGATGAAATTGATTTGTTAGCACAATGGTAGAACATTTTTGTTTTGGTAGAGCGTTGGAAAAATCTCTTCATGCATGTATCCCTCTTAGTAGATCTGCGTCTGCTTCATGTACGTATTGTTTCCAGATTGAGAAGTCGATCCAGCGCATCATGCAGGGGACAAAGAACTCGATGTACACCACATACCAGAGCATAGAGAACAAAGTGGGAGGAGTCAACGGCTGGAAGGACCTCCTACAGGCCGTCGGCTTCCGCTTTGAAGTGGCGGGGAATGGTCTGCCTCCAGCGGTCTTCTTCCCCCAGTCGGACGCCGGAGACCGGCTCTCACAGGCCAGCACTAACCTGCAGGCTCTGCTAGGTACGTCGTCCCGAGAGTTATTTTTGGAGGTTCTGGAGTCGTGACTAGCTTCTTCCTGTATGAATGAGTAACGCTCCAACCAAATACCACCATTATTTATATTTTCCATTATTTGTATTTTCCATTTTTTTTGTATTTTCCATGTTTTTTAATTTCCATATTTGGTGTTTTCCACATTTCGTATTCGCAATATTTTGACATGTCCATAGTAATATGTGTACAGTGACTGGTGTAGTCAGAAACATGTCTGCATCAGTGACAAATGACTTGTAGAAATACATCATGGTGTTTCTATGTTACCAGGACTCCCTCCGAGTTCTCTGACCGCTCTGTCCAAGTTCATCACCAACTACGACGTGGGACAAGCCCTCATCGCTGTAGTAAGTACACAACTCTTCACAATTAACTAACACTAGCACTTTCATAGACAGCAAAAGTTGTGCTGGTAGGAGCTACATATCCCCATGTAAGGGACATAACTCTACTCCTCACCATTGTCATCAATGAATGACATCCTTCCTTGTTATTCTTGAAATTTATTATTTGTCAATTTTATTAAAGTTTATCAAATTTATTAAAGTTGAAATTTGGTAGTGGAATGCTCATTTTATTAGATATATCGTACACAGGCTGAACATAATATGGAACGATTAAAACTGTTTCAACATTAATTCTGAGAAAAAAAAGCTTATACCATATTTGATACGATAATTGATTCTGCTGCTTTGCAACACCTAGTTGGCAGTTTAAACCTCTCCTTGCTGGATTAGGGACAAACATATCTCTTTAGGGCATCTCAGGTTGCCTTCAGGATATATGGTGTTAACAGAGTTGTGGAAATGAACCAAGATTAAATATGAATTAAATCGGCACAATGGAAATACAAATTTTAACAATTATGATTTGTGTTTCAGATGCGGATGATCCTCAGCAAACTGGTTGCCAAGGAGACGGCTATAGACGTGCTGGTCAACGTCCACTTGTGGCGCACTGCGGGCTGTCACGAGTTCCTGGCCTCCTTTGGTGAGTAGCCCTGCAGCATGATGTGGAGAAATTAAAACAAAATATTTCAAGAACAAGAGTTGAGAATCAGCATCATGATCATAAAATCTTCATCTTAAAAAACATTTAGGGTTGCAGTTATGTCCAGTTGGGTTACTGAAAACACAGGGAGGGATTTTGATATGCTAGATCTCGCTATGGTTAACTGTTGTCCTGTGTGTCGTCAGGTCTGGACCTGGTGGATGTCGGCCAGGACGATGTGACCCTCCGCCTCAGCAAACAGGCCATCAAGAGACATCTCCAGTTTGCCCTGCAGGCCCTGGTGGCAGTATTTGGTAAGGGAAATAACTCTTGTCTGTCAGTGCAGTATTACTGCCAGAAGGGAAAATTAAATTTTGTGTGTTTGGAAAGTTTGCAAGGATATTATTAATCGGCACTGATTAGGTCAAGGGTCAAGTGAATGACACCACTCACTCACTCACCTAACCAAAGAAACTTATTGGTATTTTCATAAGTTGGGCCTAAATAACGTTTCTTTAAGACACAGTCTCATCACGTATGTGTGAAAGATTCCCGATGTAAAACAATAATTGACTCATTTAAAGGCATAATATCACAGTTGATAAACATGTATAATTGGACAAACGAATTTCGATCTGAGACTAATTACGCTTGATTTATCCATCCA
>JAUTBZ010145627.1:0-12298 GCA_032361785.1 Lepetodrilus galriftensis
AGCACTTCCAGCCATACCCATCGTGTAGATTATTGGCAACTTCACACGCGCTCTTTTACCGTTTTGCATACGCGAAGGCGCAAACTTATAACGCATTTTCACGCTTGCCACTTTGCCATCCTGCGAGCCATCAGCTAGCGGCGCATCAGTTTCCACGCGAATATTCAAATTTTCATTAGGGAGCGTTACTAGCTCGCTAAAGTTTTGACTTTCAAGCGATGATTGTGTGGTATCCGTAAACGGAAGCACTAGCGCTTTATCAGTTGAATGTTGCCCTGTTGAAATGCGAAGCATCTGCAAGTCTTTACCAGTAACATCAACAAAAGTATCACCATTTAATTCAAGTGCGATACGCTTGATTTGAGAAGGCAGAATATTGTCTAACTCAAAAAGAATCTCGCGATATGTAGGACCCGTAGGTAATTGCAGATGAAAAATACCGTTGTAACCACGATCACTTGCACCCGC
The DNA here is from genome assembly GCA_032361785.1 of Lepetodrilus galriftensis. Lineage (NCBI taxonomy): Eukaryota > Metazoa > Mollusca > Gastropoda > Lepetellida > Lepetodrilidae > Lepetodrilus > Lepetodrilus galriftensis. Next base: position 469 of record JAUTBZ010145627.1, read on the forward strand.
TAACGGATCGCCTTTTTTTGGAATAATGCGACTAGACATTGCTTAACCTCCGTATACGATTTTGCGGACAGGCTTTACGCGCTGCGCTACTGCTACGGCGGCAAGGGCAACCAGTGCCATCATGCCAATACTTTTCATTTTTGCTTTACTCATTGTTGAATTCCCCAATCCAGAATTTGATTATTTAACTTATTACTAACAGGGGATATATTCAGCGTTTTACAGGCAAAAAAAAAGCCTGAACGTACGTTAGGCTTCTGTTGATTTATTTAATGACATAACACGGCTTAACCCTCTTGGTTACCGCGAAAAGTTCCACTAACACCGTTTTTAAAAACCGACGGCTTTATTATTGCCTGCATAAATGTGCTTGACACCCCCGCCTGTCTAAAAAATATTCCGCCTGTTGGTATCCAACCATGATCAATAGCCACATTAACCGCCTTTTCTACAGAGAGTAGAGATATATCTTGTATTACTTTATATCTAGCTTCCATTTATTTCACCTTTGGAATTTTAAGCATTTTATCGTTCTTATCCATTAAGCGCATACCGTCGCTATCGCTTAGAAAATAGCTATAGCTTTTTGCTTTGATCAAACCAAGATCAATCTCAAATTCCTTTTCTAAATACGATTTTGCTTTTCTGTTGCTATTGCCAATCCAGATAGCATCAACTAAGTCATAGATTACTTTACTCACATTTTGAGGACGTAAAGTTACCGCTACAAATTGAATAGCGTACTTTCTACCTACGGTCATGCATTTGTACCACTTCCCACTGTTACTTACGCCATTGCCCAAATAAGTACCACACTCCTCGTTGACCATGATTAATGGAATATTGCCATCACCCACCACCCAACAAAGCCGCGCAAATTTATTATAATCTGATTCATTACCGCTATAACCGTAGCGAAATATTTTACCCTCCACCAAGTCTGACCTTACTTGTTTAATTAATAGATCAATATCATCAAAATATCTTTCCAGAACTGAGCCGTACATTTCAGCCATATCAAACACCAACACCCGCGCATTTTTACGACTTTCTAGCAACTTTTTGACTTTGTAGGTTTTGCCGCCGCCGCTTGTCGCTAAAAATGCCATGTGCTTATTTTCTAAATCATCATTAGGATTAATCGCCATCTTTGTTGCCCTCTTCATCTAATCCAAAATTACCCGCGATTACTTCGCCGCGTGTCTCTGCTTTGGCATTTGCTTTTACCGCCTCGTCCTTTGGTGCGTTTTGCATTAAGCGCGGCACTACCAGCATTCCTGTAACCATTATTGCCGTGCTTTCCACGCCCAAATTATTACCAAGATCAGGGAAATATTTATCCAACACGTCACCATAAGCCTCGCCCGCCGTTGCCGCCTCATCTGGCGTTAGCTCCCAATGTTTACCCGCTTTCAAGGCTATCATTGAGAATGTAACGCTCAATAACTGCCCCACAAGTTCGCCTGTATTAATTTGCGGCGCACTATCTGCGATAATTTCAAATTTAGCGGGCTTTTTACCCGCCTTTTCGACGGCGCTTTCTAGCAACATATCGTCGATTTCTTTTAGCTGAGCTTCTACCATCCGAATAACCCCCCGCCGCTATCTACCTCTTTTTCTGGCGGCTTAAAATCTACGCGCTGTCCGAATTCTTCCCCTTCAGCGGCTGACGGAATAGCACTAGACGGTTCAACCGCTTTCATCTGCGCCCGCATTCGCATATCTGCGCCCGAACTTCTCGTGAACACCTGACAACAACCTTCACAAGAATAATAAGCCTTGCCCTTGGTTGATTCTCTCACCTCGGCATCCTTGCCACAGGTGCAACACGCAATAATCCCCAATAGTTTATTTTTAGCCACAATCCACCCCCAACGCCCCCGCCATTAATCTCATGCACACGAGCGAGCTATCAATAGCCGTTTCCGCGTGCTTTGCCTTTGTCAACATAGGAGCGGCGCGCGTATGCTCAATATTTATTTCTAAATCGGTAATTGCCTCGGCAATTCGTTTTTTTTCGTCTTCTGTTAATTTTCTCATCTTTGCTCCATTTTCTAAGTACAGTTATTTACAGAACTCCAAGGGGCGAAGGTTCGCCGCCTTGTGTTTTTTCTATACGCCATCGCTTCTCACGCGTTGGCAGTATTCCACTTAGTGATTGAACGCCTAACACTAACTCGCGCTCTTCACCGTATTTATTAAGCGACAAGTCGAAGTATTCGCCTGTATCGTTATCAATTCTCACCTCTGGCGGTGCTATCTCTTTGTACAATCCCGCTAGTTGCTGGTTTTTAGGTGTATCAGCCCCACCTAGTAGCATGATGAATTCTTCCCACGCATTAGAATCCGCCGCACTCCATAAGCTGAACAAATCCCCCTGCGCTTCACCCTCTTCAAGATGCCTGATTTTTCGCAATTCCCGCCAGACCGAGATAGAGCCGCCGCCAATTTGCTGAAACTGACGGATTCCCCAAACCGAAGCCCAAACTGATACTCGCCTTGAGGTAATCTTAGAATCTGTTCCTGATTCAAAGTCTTTAGTATTTTGTCCGTCTTCACCTGTTATCCCCTGAATATTTTTCGCTATATATTTCAAAATGTACGAAGCACCCGACCCACGCGCTGGGTTAATCCCCTCGACAACGTAACGTGCATTGCGGCGGCGCTCTGTATTCAATTCGTGATTATCTTCCGTCATGGCATACGTTCGTATGATGCGGCGTAGTTGCTGGCGGTGTGCTTTCTTAACGTACAAAAGCATATGCCAGTGCGGAGTTCCGTCATGGTGAGGCTCGGCGATGCGTAGACCATAGATTTGAATCTTCTCGCGCTTAAGTTTTGAGCGTATCCGCGCCCATAACGTAACGAGATAGTTTTGAGAATCACGCGGACTATAACCGCCAAAATTCTCGTTTGCTCTTCCGTAATGATGATAGGCATGATATTTGCTCGGACAAGTGACTGTGTAGAAATCGGCAACATGACCATGACGGCGGCTATAAGCATCAAAGCCCGCCGCCCGCACCATTAATTCATTATGTCTATTTTCAGGATTAGCAATAGAACGCATCGCAACGTCGTGCATATTTAGCCGTTCGGTTTCATCATCAACATTAACCGCATCCATTGATTTCAAAATCTCCCACGAACGAGCGCGCCGACCTTCAACCCTTGATACCGCCGCATCACTAACGTATACATTCGCCTTTTTATGCACTACGCCAAATTCCCGCGCTATCGTTTCTTGCGCTCTAATCTGTAACGTACGTAAACGACGTTGCCACCACGCCGCATCACATAACCGCGCCGCTCGGCTTTCTTCCGTCTTCCCTGCGGGTAAATCTACGCCTAAATTCTCAACGTAACGTAACGTAGAGGCACACCCCCCCACTTTTGCATGGATTGTCTGGCAGATTTCTGCCCGATCATCTGCCAACTCTGCAAGGCGTTTATCGCTATCTGATAGCGAAATTTTCAGCCGATCAAGCGAAGCTTTAGCCCTTAACAGGTATTCTTCACCGTGACTAAATCCATTATTGAACGCATTATTAACCTTATTTTCTAAGAAATAAGGCATCCGAAAAAACACGTTTTCTTGTAGTTTTTCTTGATGATAATAAGGTTTTTCTTGATGATATTTAGCATCAATATTAGAGCCAGAATGCTCATATAAATGCGGCTTTTTCCTCGCCCTATTTCTTTGAATCGTCCCCTGATTAGTCATATTTTAGCCCCCTTTAAACTTCATCCATCACCCCGCCCGAAACCTTCGCAAGCCAGTACAATTCGTCTATGACTTCCGTTTCAAAACCTCTTACACAGACAATCCCCATCGTCACGCCATCCCAAAACACCTGCCCAGAATCGCCCCACTGCCCCCAAAGATGCACCAGCAATTCACGTTCCGTTTTGGAAAAAGCCTTTTCGATAGCCGACGGATGGAATTCATCAGGTAGCGTGTAATGAGGGTCAAACCGTCCCACGCTCACAACATCACCCCAAACACAACCGCCCAAAACATGAAATAACCACAGAAAAAAGACAGCAAGAATATTTGTTTATTCATTTAGCTAGCCCCCTCTTAACAAGTGAAAGATCAGCCAAAAACATCAGATCATCAACAACATAAGGGGAATCATTACCCATAGAGAAAGCGTGCCAATAATCAGAGTTACAGCTTCTAATCCTCCATATTGAACACAAAAGAAAAACAAAACCAACAGAACCGAATTGCTCAAGATCAGAATTCATGCCGCCTTCCCCAATTCTTCGCACTCTGATAACTCCGCTATAATTTTCTCGTGATTCTCATTTTGTGCATTCATTAATGATTCGATACGCCTATACTGAATAATCACTTGCGCCGATAATCGCTTGATGCCGTGATTCTCCCAGTAATAAAGTTGAGACTTAAAAAGCTCCAACGTCTCACGCTCCCGCGCTTCCATCATTTGAAGAAAATTAATATTAACCGCCGCTTGAACCGCAACGCTTTGATGATTTATTTTATCTGTCATTATTTAGCCCCTTTCAATAATTGCCCCCTAGTGCGTGGTGAGAGCTACTCACCACTTCAAGGGCTTATACTTGAATTCGACAGGTCGTCGAAGTGGGGATACCTTATGTCACTCGTCGGTTGACTGTCAACTAATAAATGTCAACCATCGGTCGACATTTACATTCAACTGATTGTTGACTATATTATATTGACCCAAAACCAGCCGAGTATTACCCAATGAAAAACACCGTACCCGCATTATTTTTATTATTAATATCAAGTACCTGTCATGCAGAGTGGAAACCAATAAGCAAGCAAGATGCCCTACACAAGAAGACACCCCTCACAGACAAAAAAAATATTCCAAAGAATTGTTTAATTGATGGCGAATACTACGAATTCACAGGTAGAGTTGCACACTTAACCCACAAAAATATGCTTTTTTTAAGTGAAGACAACAGTAAACCAACCTGCCTTTATATAAAAAAAGGTGACAAATATTTAAAACAAAAAGCCACTATCGCACTAACTTTAAAGGGTACAAAAATCGGCAAAAGTTACAAAAAAGCCACTTTCAAAGGAAAACTATCCGCCAGACAAACAAACAGCATCACAGATGGCTGGCACTATATGACACTGAACGTCACAAGCTGGGAGCTATCAAAATGAAAACAATCCAATACTTAAATGACATCAACAAAAAATATGATTTATCTGACTACAAAGTATCCGAATTATTAGAGATCACGCGTTCATCTGTAAGCAAGTACAGAACAAGAAAAGCCACGTTTGATGATGAAACAGCGATAAAAGTCGCCGAGTTGCTAGGACTTAATCCCGCCATTGTTATGGCTGATATTCACGCAGAACGCGCCAAAATTCGCAAAACAAAAAAGATTTGGCAAGACATAGCCAAGGCTTTAAGAACCACCGCCGCCGCCTTTTTGATGACTGCAATAATTGCATTAGCATCTACTAATACCCCTTTTGATTCAGTCGTTTACGCAGATGCACCGCAAGACAATCTATATTATGTCAAATTATCCCTATTACTGCTTATCGGCATTTTGTGGCGTTCATTATCAGCACCCGCTAATATACGTTCCCAAAAACTATGCCGAATCTAACTTTAAGGGAACGACTGAAATACGCGAATATCAGCATAGAGCGCGCTTGTGAATTGTTTGGACGTACTGAGCGCACTTTGTGGAACTGGAACGCTAACCCGCCCTCACACGTCCTAGAGGTGATTAAATTGCATGGTTCGCGCCACAGGATGCCCGAGGGCTGGGAAAACTGGTATTTTGACCGTCACTGGCTTGTTGACCCTGACGGTAACGCTTTTAATCAGCGCGACGTTAAAAACTTATGGATAGAACGGCAAGTCACTCGCTCTATTCGCGGCGATACTGCGGATATTTACAGTCTTAAGCTTGAGCTTGAACGCCGATTAGAGGCACAAAAAAACCCCGCGTTTACTATTGAAGTAAAGCGGGGTTCTCGCGTGATTAAAGATTTTGTGATTACGGTCTAGCGTTATGACTGTGCATTGATTGTTTAATATAACTAATGTCGTTTTTAATGACCGCTATTTCAATTTTCATTACCATCATAGCACCCGCCGCCGATACCGCGCTGGACAAGACAATAGAGGTTATAATTTTAGTCATATCCCCCATTACTTGACCATCCCCATCACTGGCAATGCGCCCAGTTCTCTAATAGCCTTATTGTATTCTGACCTAGTTATGGTGTTCCCTTTCTCATTCATATACAGAAACTCATCACCACCTAGCGGAACGCCCTGCGCCGATGTACCCGACAATGAGTGCAACACCCCTGCAATTCCCGCCCTTAACGTAGCAAGACCCATGCCGCCCAGTATAACGATAATTTCAGGCGCTTCTAAGACGTGCAGAATCCCGCCGCTCCAATCGCCCGCCGTGATCATATTAAAACCCGCTAGCATAATAGTAATTGCCACGGAGTAGGTTTTATAACCTTTTATAAATCCGAATAGTCTTTTCATTTTCTTACTTCCCCTTTTTTGCTAATAACGCAAGCACAACGCCCGCCGTAATTGATAGCGCCACCACTCCCGAAGTGTTTACGCCTGATTTCACAGGAATATTGATGCTCTCATTATTCCGTGGTTGTTTTTGATCTGGCGCACTTTCTGCAAGTTTTGTACCCGCATATGCCGCTCCACCTGTAACAACCGCCCAAAATATAGGCAATAGTAATGGCATGATAATCCCCTATCTTTTTAGTTTTTTAATTGCTAGAAATGCCACAACGCCCGCCGTTAAAGCAATGGCTGGCGTGACAAGTTTTGAGCGTGGTTTTTCATCATCGCCCGCCGCTAGCCTGTTATAGCCTAGCGCACCCGCTCCCGCGATGAATAGCATCCGAAGTGCCGAAGCCATTAGCGAAACCCCCGCAATTTTCGGCGAAGCCAACGGCTTTGACGAAGTTGCTTATATTCAAATAGCAACATTCCGCCAAGCACCGCCGCGCCGATTGTGGCAATGTGTGCGCGTTTTAATCCCATGCCATCGCTTGCTCAATCAACATTAAATCTTGCTGAGTGTAGCCGCTCGGCTCTGTTGCCGCACCTGCCGAATATTTTTCAATATCTTTATTTGTAACACCTGGCAAAAGTTGTGCGCGCAAATCCGCCATTTCTGCCGCTGATAGCTTTTCGCCCCCGCCTGCCGATGCCGCCCATGCCCCAACCTCTGACATAAACGCTTCCATGCCCGAGCCAGTTGGCGCGCCATTCGGATACTTATCCGCCTTTTTCTTTTGCCAAAAGTAAATTGCGCCCAGTGCCGCAGTTCCCCACATTAATTGCTTTTTTGTTTTTGCTTTCATTTCTTAAGTCCCCACTTAAACTAATTTATTTAATACTTGCTGAATACTTGCCGTGCTTGTACCTGTTGCTTGACCGTGCGCGCTTCGCCCTGTTGATGGATGCGCTATACTCGCCCATTCTATTGATAACTCAGACTGAAACGCATACACCGACATTTTACCCGCTAAAAATCGCTTGTATCCCCGACCATTTAACAACTCAATCGCCATATCATCTTGCAACTTCGGACTGAAAATAGCAGAACCTGAAAGACCCATATTTCTAACCAAGCCCCCATTGCCATTGCGCCCAAACATTGTTCTATTAACTATTTGATAACGCCCGCAAGCTGTAGAATTTAGCTTATTGGGTAGCATTGCTTTTTGATAATCATATAGTTCATCTAGTGTTAGCGATGTTAAACGCCGTTTATCACTGTTGAATTTTCCATACTCTAGCGGCACATCGTAACCCGAGGCATAGCCGTTCAATCTAGCCGCCTGATCACTTGTACCCTCGCCTTTAGCAATAACATCTAATAAGTCTTTTGTATTCATGCCTACGGCTGATTTTACCGCTTGAGTAAAGGTAACAGGCAATACCGCCGATTCCTTTACATCGTTTAACGTAGCTTTCAAGCTAGCGATAGGCGCTTTAAAAATACCACCGCCTAAACTTTCTATAAGGTTTTTACTTCCGCCCGAACTCAGGAAATCTTCAAAACCGCCACCACCGACAACCCCACCACCATCAGCAAACATAAAAGCATCCATATCGGAATTATTACCCAAATTCAGACGATCTTTTATATCGTCGAATAGGTCGGTTTTTTGGTCTATGAGATATACCGCACCGCCTAGGATTATTAGCATTTTGATATTCATTTAATCCATTATCCAAACAAGACCGCCGACATTTTCACAATCAATCGGCGCTTTAGTTAGCACATAATCATTCCCGCTCCGCGTTCTAATATTTGAAGCCGCCCCGCCCTGCTTAAATGTGACAGGGTAATTATCAGAAACTAAAGATAATTTAAATTCATCACCTTCAAAACTTGCAAACTTTATATTTTGAACCTCGGCAATTACATTTTTATTAGTTCCATAAATACGATTATGTCGCTTTTTAATAAATATCTCATTATTCACAATACCCAATGCCGCCTTGCCATACTTTGAAAGACTGCCATTATGAACATCACCAAAGGAATTATCGGGAATATTAACCACTACTTTATCATTCACATGAACAACACCCGAAAATATACCACTACAATCAAAAACGGCATTTTGTGACGCTTTTAATCTTATCGTCACATCTTCTCTAATTTCTCCCGAACACTTCACACTTCCATCAATCGCAATCTCACCACTTCGCAATCTGCAATTTGGTAAAATATTTAATCTATTATCCTCTTTACCCGCATACAATGTTGTAGCATTTAACCAAACATCTGTCGGAGTTCCAATAGGAGAACCAATACGGATACTATCTCGATGTTGTGCATGATAATACTCATCATCTATTTCAACACTAATCCCGCGCCGCTGTGCATTCACATCGAAATCATTAGTTTCTGCCATAATCCAAAGATGATCACCATCAATCGCATTATTGTTATTATTAGAATTGAACTTTATATCTGTAAAACCATTTACCAAAACAGTCCCAAAAAGTGAATTCCCTCTATTCTGTATCCAGTTATCAGAAATATGTTGTAATGCTGATGTACTATTTTCCTCTACCCCTAACGGAAATTCTTGACAGGCTCTCGGTATAATAATGGGATTATTTACCACACTCCCACCATTAAAATTATCACCTTGAACCAAAGTTCCATTCAACAGCTTAACCCAAGCCCAACCTGCCGCAGTACCCTCACCAATGGTAAGCACACGAAAAGTCCCATTATCCGCCACCACATCAGAACCAAGCACCAGATTACCCGCATACTCTAATTTGCAAGTATCAACGAATAAATCACAACTACTCCAAACTTCCGCCCAACCATTCGTATTAGCGAAAAAATTACCGCTTACTACATTTGATTCGCTAGAAATATTCTCATATCCAGACACCAAATATTCACCATAAGCGTAATTCTTTCTAATATGAGCATTACCCGAAGATTTAAAAACATCAACCCCCGCTTGCTTCGGTCTACCGCTAAAAAAACCACTGCGAGGGATAAACCCTTCAGCAGGTTCTACTTTAATATTAGTAAATTCTGGGCGCAAACCATTTTGAATACCCGCGAAAGAAACGATAGATTTACCATTTACAGCACCAACGAAAAAACTTTCATTTCCATTAATCCCACGAATACCTTCATCACAGGTCGCCGTGCCAATCACCACAGTATCATCAACTAAATATCGTTTATTTAAATCTAATTCCAGCAAAACATCATTATCTCGCCCAAACTGTAACCACTTATTAACGGCTACCATATCCAAGGTTTCACCATCACCCACCGCACCATGCGCCATAGGCGTAGAAATTAACCCCACCGCCGCCGCTACAACAACACTCGCCGCGCCCGATTTTAAAAAACTTCCTCTTGTTGACATTTATTTATACTCCAAAATATATACTTTATCGCCCGCATCGCCTGTGAACGTGATTAATTGCGTTTCCATTTCGCCCATTTTTACGCCGCTTCCTATCGGTACGCCGCCGAGCTTGATACTTGCACCCGCTCGAATATCCAAGGATTTGACATTATTTAGATTATGCTGAACCTGAAACGGCGCGGCGGCTGGAATTTCCAAAACGATCGGCGTTAGTACCGCCGCATTATCATTTTTTACTAATACAGGTAACGGCGAGTTTTCATCATTTATGACTTCTACTTCACCGCTAACCCTAATTTCACCTAGAACCTCGGTAAGTTTTGAGCGCCCTATTTTTACCGTAGACGATTCAATAACGACTGTGTTTTCTACGCCTGATACATTCTTTATCTGGATATTATAGTTACCGCCGAATTTTTCAGGCGTTCCCAAATCTACCCAATTTGATGTGTTAATTACAGAACCAGAACGATCATGTGCCAAGAACTCAAAGTCTCCCTTGCATTCTGATACATAGAAATATCTACCAGAAAGAAGCAACTCTTGCGATATTTTACCTTCCGCATCTAGTGTTACCTTATGTTTCATCCTTTCCTTGCCCCAATAATTAAAACTGCCGCGATTGTCCCCACCGATATAAACGTGACCAATTTTGTCATGCTATCGGCTTTGCCTGAAAATCCCGCGACTAAATCCGCGTTGTTTTCTTGCATTGATAAATTCATGCTTGCCGCATTTTCTGCGAACATTCCCGCCTCATGGATAGCCGTAATAGCCACGTCTTTATCCAAGTAATTGACGGTATTACCTTCGCCATTGATTTGTACACCATCGCCATAATTTGCAAAGTTTTCCGTTGTGGAATAGTTGCTGGTTGATGATCTGCTTGAACTGCAACCCATTACAAAATCACTCTAAAAGTTGTATCTAATTCGATAGGCTGAAATCCTGATTTTTCCGCAAGCTTTGGAATCCCTGAGCGAATCGTATTAAATCGAACGGTTTTAAAACCAGTCGCTTTTGCTCTTTTTGCGAAAGCATGCAAAAAAGTAGCCAAGTTATAACCTACCGCCGCAACTAATATTAATTCTTCACCTTCGCCGCGAATTACGCACTTAATGCCGCCAACGTGGTACGCCTTAGAATTTCCTGTTTTAACGTCATTTTCTACGCCTTTTAAATCATCATCTGAATAAAAAGCATCCTGAAAAAGCAACTTAGAAAATTCGATTTCTTCCCACATAACTATTTCTTCTTAAGAAGGATAAACGCCGAGGCGATTATAGCCCCCCAAAATAGTAAACCTTGTTGCGAAGCTGGCGGCGGAAATGGAAACGCGCCGCCGTTGGTGTTATTGATTACGCCACCTTGAGAACGAGCCGAACTAGACAAGCCTAACGATGGCATCCCACCCATTGACGGAAGCGACACCTTAGCCATTTTTAACGCTTAACCAGCTTTAGCACAACAACAACCGCCAAACCCGCCAACGCTACCGCTTGGTAGTTTGTTGAACCATCCTCACGAGTGAAACGAAAAGGAAGACCCCCCGCAGTATGCGAACGGCTCTGATTTTGCGGTGTCATGGCTGGGTTCGCCGTGAACATATTGCTCTCGGGAACTCCCATGTGATTATCCATAGCGGCATCCGCTATCTGATAATCAATACCCGCGCCAACAATTTTTTGCAACGAACCGTCCCAAAAATTGCCCCACCGTTCGCTTCTTGCTTGCTGTCTATTCACTACCTACCCCCTAGACCGTTACTGGTCTAGTGTAGATTTCTACCGTCTGGAATAGCGCGGTGAAGTCGCCTGCATCCGTTAAGTGTGCGATGAATTCAAACGAGCCAACCGCGCTAATCGCATCAGTTGCCGCCCAGCCTTCCTGAACAGAATCAAG
>JAUTBZ010145638.1:0-12291 GCA_032361785.1 Lepetodrilus galriftensis
GAGAGAGAGAGAGAGAGAGAGAGAGAGAGAGAGAGAGAGAGAGAGAGAGAGAGAGAGAGAGAGAGAGAGAGCGAGACCAGCTCAATGAATAGAAGCAATGTGCTATTTTCATTTGATTTTCACCAGTGATCACCTCAACGATAGCACAACAAAATTAATACGCATGTCCACATTTTAACTGTTTATTGTTACAATGCTCATACAAAATGTATAAAAGTGTAAAACACGACACAATATACAAACTTATAAATATACAGATCTGCTGAAGCTATCACATAGCTGATACAATATCTGACACATTCAATATGACGAGAATGAAAGAATTTCTTCGCACTATTCCAATATCTAATACAGTCGTCAATGGCTGAATTTATCAACAGTTTACCCAGCTTCCAGGTTGCAATAGGTTGTTCATTTAACCCTCTCCCTGCTGAATTCAGCACAGACAATGTTCTATGGGCATCTCCGGTTGCCCTCAATATGGATAGAGTTAAATGTACGACGTGAGTATTTTGGTCTTCATATTTAATATGAATTCAGAGACGTGTGTGGACATGTACAACTATCACAGAGGAAACACTACATCAAACATGTGTGAAGAAAGATATGTCCGCGATATTAATAGCTTACGCCAATGATAGGGTCTACATGATAGGGTCTAAGGGTCTACATGATAGGGTCTACATGATCTACAAATACGTACTACTGGGTGGATGATCTACGGGCGGACATTCTACTAGTGGACATATTTACTGGTGGACATTCTGCTGACGGACATTCATTCTTACTGGTGGACATTCTTACTTGTGGACGTTCTATTCTATTATGTCAGGTTGCACCGGGAAGTTCAAGCGATGCACAACAATATACCACATCAGCATGAGACAAGTGTGTTAGGAATATATCATTCATATTTGCCCTGTAGTGTGGAAGACGCTTCGAATACTACTTTCAGTAGTGAGTCGAAGTCTCCTCATAGCATATGCCTAACGAGTGTACAATAACAATGGCATACCAAATAATTATAACAAGATAATAATTACGACAACTGAACACAAATCGTAGTGAGGACACATCGCCGGACAAAGTTCCAATTTACTTTAGAATGGTTTCTTAGCCAGAATAGCGTCATAGTAATTGAGTCCTCCGATTTTCTTTATCTGTGTATTTGCAAAACCGTGTCTTTTAAGCAACTTCCGGTATTCGGACGGAGTTCTCTCCCTTCCCTTTGAAATGACGGCCATCACAAGGTCCATCATCATGGACGTGGGTGGTCCATCTTTGTTCTCGTTCAAGGTCTTCTCCAACAACAACAGACTTCCCCCTGGAAAGTAGAAACAGGCAAATTGTGAACTAAATAATTTAAACAGAACAATGACTAGAACTCACAAAGCTATTATAGACTGTATACAATGAAAGGAATGACGTTAGAATCTGTAGCAACATCCGTTGGTTACTAATTTTGGTAGGCTACGTATGCAGCCAATATATTAATTAGTGCTAGGAGCATGTGCTGGCGCACTTGCGCTATATATATCCACTTATTACTATTATTATTATTATTATTATTACTACTTCTACTATCATTATTTATACAATTATTCTCTAAATGTGCTAATAGGAAAAAATGTGAAGTCGTGCTAACATTTGGCATCCCTTGCGATAGTGCCCAAACTTGGAGATTCCAGTGTATGTAATGTAGAACATGCTAAAGCTTGATATAGTTCTCTAACACACATATCCTCTAGTATGAACACATTACAATGGTTTGATGAACGTCTTCTAACCTGGGGGTAAGCTCTGGTAAGCCTTGGACAACAGAACATCAGTTTTGCCCACTTCCCAGTCGTGGATTACGTGAGATATGATATACAGGTCGGCCGGGGGAAGCTCGTCTTGGAAGAAGTCCCCTGAAGAAGAAACCACAGCGAATTATAACATGCAGATCAGCAATTGACTCAACCCTCATCCTGCTGGATTAGGCAGATATTGTTGACCACTATTTTGCTCTCCGGGTATTTCATCGCGAGCATTTCTATATATATATATATATATTTTATTTTTTATTTTTTTTAAAATAGGAAAATATAAAAGACCAGTGGGGCTTGTGGAAAATGTAGCATGTTGCGCAATATACGTGTATAGCCAAATCAGATATAGGTAAACATTATTTTGGGAAAACACGTTTGACCACGAACTATGTCAACAAGCCGTGATTCTATGCCTTTAACAATACGTTGCGTATACTATATACAGTATCTTTAACAGAAAGCCAGCAAGACAACCCATATATTATACATACCGGCAACAATATCCACATTGTCTTTTGTGACTTCCGGTTGAAGCTTCTTCGCCATCTTGGCAACGTGCGGCAGGTCAAAGACAGTGAGATGCATGTTGGGATAGGTCCGCGACATCTCGTAGGCAAGACATCCTGAACCTCCTGCAAATATACAAAATTGTACGTTTAGATTTAAACTTAAACTTCCAATATAACATTAAAGAAAAACCAACACGGTTCTATTTTCCTATTAAAAGCTATCCGTGTTCCCAGGGCTTGTAACCATTTGTAATGCAACTGGAAGTCCGGAAGTCCGGATGCGGATTAACCCTATCCATGCTGGAAGCAACCAGAGATGCCCTAAAGAGCAGTGCCTGTGTCTAACCCAGCAGGGAGAGAGAGAGAGCGAGAGAGAGAGAGAGAGAGAGAGAGATAAAGAGGGAGAGGGCGAGAGAGAGAGAGAGCGTTAAAGACAGCAATTGCACTGACCTCCGAGATCTACGGCCGTTTTGTTGGCACTGAGGTCGTAAGCCCTGGCGATGGCGGGAGTACATGGGGCTGCTATCCCGTCCATGGCGGACATGAACATCATCTGACGGTCCACATTTGTGTTGAGACTGCAGGGGGCCTTCTTTGTCTTCATGCTGCTGTTGTTGCCGTTGTCGTCGCTCTTCGTGTTGTTGCTGTTCTGTTCCCCTTTCATCATCTGGAGAGCTATGGTGTCTGAAGAGTCTAGTAATGGACATGTACGATAATTAGTACGATGCTAGACCATATTTGGGTGCAACAGTACATCTATGAACAACCTCGAGGATTTGATACTGGAATTGATGATGCAGTCAAATTACAGAACTGATGCATGGCCGTGGTAATGGTTTTAGCATTCAGTCCAATTACGGAACTGAGGCACTGAACATCTTTTAAGATTCAGACCAATTACGGAATTGATGCTGACAGAGTTTAAAGATTCAATCTATTTACGGGGTAATTAGATTTTATAATTTCGTCAAATCGCGAATAAGAGACAATGTTTTAAAAAACAAATCAGTCAAATTACTGAAGTGAGGCATAGAAAGGACTAAAAACAAAAACAAAAAAGAAGAAGAAAGAACGACAATTACCTGATTTGAGTACCGCTGCCAGATTGTCTAACGCCGGAAGAACCATCATGACCTCGCTAATACAACACCCCACTAGACTAGGTTTCTTTGATCGGATCAGATACTTTGCGGTTGCAACTGCATTCTTGTAGGTATAGACACCTTTAGAAATAAAATAAAATAAGAAATCGACAAAATTAGAGAATTTCACTTTCGGTGTATGAATGCATTGTTTGAATAAAGTAAATTACAACATTGTATATTAATTACTAGTATTAGAGTATATGTGCTCGTTAGAGATAAACACTGATATTACTTGTATGAATCCACGAATAACT
Source organism: Lepetodrilus galriftensis (assembly GCA_032361785.1). NCBI lineage: Eukaryota > Metazoa > Mollusca > Gastropoda > Lepetellida > Lepetodrilidae > Lepetodrilus > Lepetodrilus galriftensis. Next base: position 3,720 of record JAUTBZ010145638.1, read on the forward strand.
GCAATAATTAAGGTTCTACATCTCGAACAAGATACCTTACCATAGTTGTCCCGCGGTGATATTTTAGTTTGAAAGTACTCTTTGGCCGAAAACCACTCTACTCGGCCTATAATATAGTCCAACCGTGGCCCCCGTTTCACAGAACAATCTTACCTCTACGAGTGTCGTAAATACGTATAAGCGTATAGGAGTTACGACTCTTGTAGCGCTACGATTATTATGAGGAACGGGAAACCCTTTCATGGAGCCATCCTCGAACCACAAACTATTATGACCACACATAACATCCGTCAAATATAGTTAATGGGTAGTCATAGTAGCCTGTTGTTCGAGGATGCCCATTGGCGCTAGTGACCAGAGTATCGTTTCACCAAGCTCTCTTATCCACTAAGAGACCATACATACTATAGCGCTCTCGTTGCCAATGGCTAATACACTGCTAAGAGAGTGCTATGGTCTCTTAGCGGAGAGAGCTTCGAGAAACGATACCCAGCTGGTGACGCTGATATTTACCTTCGCTTGATTTGCCTTTCTCCAGAAGCTTGAGACACACCAGATTGTTCAGCAGTCTCTCGGTGACGTCGTGGTTGAAGCCGCACCTGTTGGCAATGGCTGCCGCGGACACCGGCCCCTTGAAGGTGTCGATCTCATCAAACAGACTCAGCTCCAAGGTTTGACATAGAATCTGAAAAATAAAATAGAATACATTTATTGTATACTCCCCATGAAGTTGAGAAGGAACATGAGAGCGCACTGATCAGTTGACCGTGTAATAATGTAGCACTCTTTATTAGAGCATGGATTTGGCGCAGTGTAAATGCGCACATTATTAGTATAATTAACAATATAAAGTTGCATATTGATAATTTGAGAATACTCTCTGATGGGAATGGGTAGGGTGATATGGAAATGCAAAAGAGAATCTTCTAGCGCCTCAAACGGCAGAATGGATGTGCATACTCCCCAGGAAGTTGATAATGAAAGCGATGGCACACTGATGCATTGACCGGGGTAATAACTCTGTTGGGTATGGATTGGCATACTATTAAAGTTCACTTTATCACTTTATTGTTATCATTAGTTTAAACACTAGGTCAGATATGGCTGTCTTACTCTGTTTTAACGGATCCCAGTATTATTAATATAAAATTAAGATACTTCAACAGAACGTTAAAGGCATTATACATTTGGTTTCTTTATACATTTAGATGGCATGCGCATTTCTGAGATAAATCGGTATAGTAGGCTATGTGATTTGTGACAATACTTATAGTGTGGGTTTGTATTTCAATGTGTTTTATATCGAACAACCATAAAGCACTAAGATATTTTCTTGTTTATTTTGGAAACGATTAGTTAGTATTGCAACAGTTAGTGAACGTACAGTAAGCTGCTTAATAACTAGTTTAAACAATATGACGACAAACTAGTAAACCTTTCATATTATACTTCATCCTGTATGTAATTTACAGTATTTAAAAAACCCAAACATATTTGTCAAATAAGCATAATATAAGGAATAACACGGTAAAATCAATGATAGATTAAGAGATGCCTGCAGCATGCTATTTCCTTTTTTTTAAACAATGAACATAATTATACTATTGTAAATAGCTGTGACACTACATTATTGCGAATTTAACGTGAAGCGCTCTGAGAATCGTGGACTACTTTATAGCATCCGTGATACAATAGCGTTAACAGCATTCCTAATATATGACAACAAAATATGATTTCTTATCTGGAAGCCAACGGGGTTATCTGAAATATGTTTCCGTCAATGGAAACAAGTGACATCTGAATATGTTTTAATAGCGGTATCCGGAATGCGGAAATATATATATCTAAAATATTTGCGGTCATAGTTCCATTATATTACTACTAGCTTGTGATTAGCTCAGATTAATCACTAATTTTATATTTAATAGAATACTAGTACATATTTCCAGGTGACATCATCGAACAAGAAATAGCGTTACAATGAAAAAACTATACAGGACATGCTGGAATATGCGCTCTTTTTACAGATACAACTTTAAGATCATCCCGCTTTAAGATCATCATCAGTGGTTATTTATGATTGTATGTTTGTAAAGTATTCATTTATCTCTTTGAAAGCTTGTTCAGTATTCCATTTATAATAAATGTATTTAATGAACATATTTCTTGGGTCTCATTTCACTAGATATTGCTGTTAATATAGACAATGATGTCAATAAAATAGTAGATAGAAAAGTACATCTAAAATGTCACAATAATATAATGTTTATATCCAATCAACAATGCAAACCTTTGGAAATATGAATACTCGTAATCATATTTAAAATGATGAGGATGTAATTCATATATACATTTAGACCAACATACGCATGTGCACAGAAAAGTAAGATACATTAATTATTGGGTAACATTTCAGAATTTAGTGCATTTAGTGACGGTCATCATTAATACATTGCACGAGCCGCCAAGCTAAATTGCAGTAACCGCTAGAATTAATCGCTAGAGTTTTTTACAATTATTTAATTAATAAACATTTACTTTTCTATTCGAATAAACAATGTAGTAAACTTACCTTCAGCCTCCTGGCACCTAAGATGATATCATGAATGATATCCGCAGCAGGGTCGGATCTGAGGTGATTGTCAATGCCAATGTCTCCCATAATGAATGAAAAACAGAGTATTTCTAACTGAGTCTAGATAATTTCTTCACCGGCCGGCTTCCGTACAAACAGCTGATCCCCAGCTGATTGAACGCTGCTTTATAGCGAGGAGGGTCGCTGTTGCTCTACCCGTTAACCGGTTTATTAGCCAATGAGAACCCAGTATTTTCTCCGCCGCCGGTGTGTTGCGTGTGAGGTAAATTCGGTTGGATTTACCAGATATATATGTGTGCATTGTATATTATTCTATGACCGACTAACTGACTGACTTAAATCTTGGGTCGTTACACTTTAAAAACGGAAGAATGTTTAATCAGTAAATTTAACAGGAAAAGCAATAGGCCTATGCAATGTGAATCAGTTGCTCGATAGCATTTCTGTATGAAAAAGTATGCCTGTATGCACTTAACAGTCATATATAAGTACATGTACAACTGTCCTAGAATAGGTTTAAATATTAATTATTAAGCTATACAAACATACACATAGTGCATGTTGCTTTCTATGTATCAGTATAGTACTAGTATGTGGCTTTCGATGCATAATTGCAGAGCGTGGATTGCGTGTGTTACATATTCGGAATTTATTCCTACAGAGAACAAAAAGCATAATTATTAAAATATTCTAAAATACTGGATGTTTATTGTAGTAAAACATTTGGTCAAATTATAAGATGATTATATTAGGTTTAGTTAAATGTAATGCAAGTTGTTATTTTACAATGCTCATAATGACGATATCCAGACACATACTACTACTATTCAATGACCATCGTAAATTAGTTTAATAATGATGTAATAACATTACTAAATGTAGTTTCGTTCATGATCATGTCTCGCCCAATAATTAATATATAATTATAATCGCAGGTTTTAATTTCTTATTCTATAAGTAGAATTCGTAGATATAGATTCAAAAATGGTATGAAGTTTGAAACTATTTTCAGTACAAGACTGTCACATAATTTAGGAGTGCAAGTGATCAGCTTCCGGTATTACGACATGCATACGTGAATGTGTTCAAAAACATTAGACATAACACATTACACTAATAAAATATGTTACAGTTATACTATTTTCACTAGGAGGAATATCGAATGGGAAGCCACAGCATGTAGAGGCGAGTGCATTGTTTCACTAGAATACTGAACATCACATACCAAGAATATAATTATGGAATACACTATACGTTACAGTATCGATTCCCAAACAACGATATACCTTTATTTTTAAGACCGGGGGTTAAGGGTGGGAGTGCGCGCGCGTGTGTGTTTGCGTCTGCGTGTGTGTGTCTGTCTGTGTGTGTGTGTGTGTGTGTGTGTGTGTGTGTATACGCGCGCGCGTGTGTTTGTGCATGTATGGTGTACGCGTGTATATATGCGTGTGTACATGTAAGGGTGTATAACAAAGGAGATAGAGAGGGTGGGTGGGGATGGTGGTATCTGAGAGAGGAGGTAGGGTTTCAATGTTATAATTGTATGAATAGGTAACATATTAATTTTAACTTATCCCTTACCCTATAGAATAGAAGAAGCATAGGCTTTCAGGGATTTAATTACTAATTACTATGCTTTTAATTAATAATTACGAGCGTTTTAATGACTCATTACTGAGGTTTTAGTGCTTCAATCTACTATTTGAAATGTGTAGAACATCAAGTTTAAAGACTATATATACCCCTGCGTTCCAGACATTCGGGGTTGGTCGTGCAGTGTTGCCCCAATGGGAGAGACAATAATTAGTGCAGCGGCTGCATATAACACATACTAAATCTAAGATAGCATGTATAGCATAAAGCATAGTAGCGTAGTATGAGGATACTCTCAAAATTAACAAAAGATTGACACACATATATCAACCTTGGCTGCTTGTGCCTGGTACACGGTTCGTTGATCAATAGAGAATACCAGATATACAGTACATGTTACTAGATCAGTGAAAATCAGAGCGGAAAACCAAGCTAATCCCTAATATAACATACTGTACAAATTCGATAAGCGTTTGTATTGAATGGATTACCATGCTAGCTATATAGTTTAGTTTAACTGAACTAGCTTGTCCCATTTTTGGGGTATATTTCCCTGTTTGCATTAGGTTATCGTAGTTTATAGTAAAGTTGATGTAGATACAATTCTATGGTGAAATAGATTATATATTGAAGAACATATAATGGGTTTTTTACGAATGTATAGTATCCTTTCACATTTTCACAGCCGGTCTATTAAATTAACTTAAGGCCCTGCATGGGCCTGCATTCTCGAAACTTCGTAAGTCATAAGAAGTACTAAAAATTTGCCTAACTGGTTTTCGGGTTTTCTCACTACAAATAAAAAGTTATAAGCTAAGAAGTTTCGCGAATACGGGCCCTGTTTATCACCTCCTAAGTTATAATAGGAGGCTGTCAGAAAACAGGGACAAGGTCATCAGTAGTCCATGTCAAAAAAACCAGAACAGGGTATCGTTTCTCGAAGCTCTCTTAGCCGCTAAGGGACCATATCACACACTTAGCAATGTATTAGCTATCGGCAAAGAGAGTGCTATGGTCCCTTAACGGCTAAGAGAGTTTCGAGAAACGATACCCTGATTGTTAATAAAATAGTTTGCGTACTGAAGCAAAGTATATGTAGTGAGTGAACACTGTTGGTAGAATACTGTCAGATCAAGTGTACAAAGAAATAGTATTTTTGAGCATTTAGAACCAAATGTTTTCACTTATGAAACTTGCAGTTGCATTTTACAGAATCTGCTACTGAATTCAATACTGTCTGTTCCCTCACACACTAAGAATAGCGCTAATAGAATGAAATGAAGAGAGTTCTGTAGCTGTTATGCTCACTAAGAACAACGTTACTTGAATGAGATGGAGACACATGTGGCTGTACTTCCAGGGGGAGTTCTACAGCCGGGCTCTGCCGATACTGCTGCCGTGGGGCATGGCTCACCACTTCAACACGCGGGTGTACGCCCAGGCCAGTCTGTCCGTGATGTGGACGCAGTGCCGCGCCCTGCAGCTGTCCCGCATCCTGGAGAGCCACAGCATCATTGACAGCGTGGTGGCATTCCACTCTAGTAACAAGTACGTTCACTGTCCTGTGATAAGTACGTTGACTGTCCTGTGACAATAAGTTGACTGTCCTGTGACAAGTAAGGCAGGAAAATTAATACATTCTTGTAAAAAGTCTTCTCTAGGATGATTGCATATAGGTGTAATATTCCTGATACTGAAGTTTGATTTTTTCTTTCTTTCAGCAACTCCACAAAGAATCTACACAAGCTGATCGACAATTATTTCTTCAGCACATTCCATTTTATGAATGACTTCAGCATTGAGGTAACAATACTTTATAGCATTTTCAATATAATACAGAAATATTTACTTAAACAAACACAAGAATATCATGAAATTGTACTTTTTTTATGTTTCGTAACCTCTGGGCCTAATTTGAGTGTAATGTTATTGTAGCTGGGTGAGATATATAGAGAATACTAAGCGAGTGTCCATTAGATAACATTTATCTTTCAATGAGTTGTTTTCAATTTGTATCTAACAATATTGTAAAGTAATAAAGTACACAATACATTGCATTTTACACAGTTGCATTCTAGATTACTGGTAAAGCAGTAAATTATATCTAACATGTGAGTTACTAAATAAATATCACACAGTGATCTCTTCGACCGGGGTCTAAGAAAAGATGCTCCTACTGGTCTTAGTCAGCATGGTTACCTCTTTGGCTCAGTCGGTAGAGCATCGGACTCGTAATCCAGTAACTCTGGTTCAAATCCTAGGATCAGCAACGGTTCTGTTTCATGGCTCAGTCGGTAGAGTGTCGGACTCGTAATCTAGTAACTCTGGTTCAAATCCTAGGATCAGCAACGGTTCTGTTTCATGACTCAGTCGGTAGAGTGTCGGACTCGTAATCTAGTAACTCTGGTTCAAATCCTAGGATCAACAACGGTTCTGTTTCATGGCTCAGTCGGTAGAGCGTCGGACTCGTAATCTAGTAACTCTGGTTCAAATCCTAGGATCAGAAACGGTTCTGTTTCATCGTGAACATTGTGTTTGCCAGACAATCTTCCTGACACTGCCGAGGCTGGCGTGTCTCACTGATGAGGACTGGCTGACTCCGGAGATGTTTTCCGGATGTGATGTCACGTGGTCCACCGGAGGGGCGCGGTACATTCCTCTGTACAACTCATCCTCCGATCTGAAGGCCTGTCAGCCAGGGCCGTGGAAGATCAAGCCACCAGGTAACAGCGGCTGTCCTCACTTACTCTCGTCGCAAATGTGTGAAAGATTCCCACAGCGACGTTAAACTCCATATTCACTCACTCACACATTTCCTGGTATAGTAAAAGCATAATGTGTACACCAATAATTATTTGGAACAACTCAAATTAGTTGTAAACTGAAAGAAGCAGTCACCATGCCTCTAACATGCTGCAAGTAGCAAACAGTTTAACAGTGCCGCTTTTACTTATGGAAATAAAAATATGTGCCATAGTTTCATATTTAAATATGCTAGTCTTCTTATGCACCATTCGTTAATAGTTAACATCTTTGTATGTTTCAGATCTGCTTGATATCGATATGTCGCTAGACAACTATAATCCAAACAGAAACTATGATCTCTCACCTGAATCCAGGTTTGTGTGGAATTAGATCTTTTAATAATTACATTATTTTACACAAGTGGGTGGTAGCACACTGGTAGAATGTCCCGCGAGCCTGGCATCAATGCTCGAGAAAGTTAACTTTCTGACACAATCAGGATAGGATGCACTGTCTGTACCGTAGCAGTACAGTTATCATCCCTTGCTTTGTCAGTACCAGCCGGTTCTCACAAGTTTACTGCAACTTTCAGCATTACAGATGTTTCCTCCTGCCCTAAACTGGCAAGTTGTGATATAACTGAAAGAATGTTATAATTGGTTCTAAACAACAATTCAAATACAAAATATAATTTCACACCTAGGTAGTGCTCCTTTCTAGCTGTTCTTGCTCTACTTTCTGTCCGACGCATGCGCAGTTACCAAGGATCAAAATCACACAGTGTAACTGCACATGTGTCGGACATAAAGTACAGACAGAACAGCTAAAAAGGAGCAGGCCCCCAAGTATATTGGATTCTTGTGAGCAGTATTTTTGGTGTTGGTTCATATTATCACACTATGTGTGTACATGATTGTTTACCATGGGGATGCTCCTTTCTAGCTGTTCTGTCTGAACTTTCATGTCCGACACATGCGCAGTTACCAAGGATCAACACCGCACAGTGTAACTGCGCATGCGTTGAACAGAAAGTACAGACAGAACATCTAGAAAGGAGCAGCCCCCATGAATTTGGCAAGTGGACACCATAGGATAGCAAGACTCCCTTGCTGTGAACATCTATTATGAAATCTATGTTGATGAGTATTAATTTACAGTATGTGTCACTTCATTAACCATTGCAATTGATCTCTTCAGCTCATCCGAGGACGACGACGATGATGATGATGCTGATGATGCTGATGAAGAGGAGGAGGATGACAGTGGTGAGGAGGAAGAGGAAAAGGGAAAGGATGTGGTAGAGAAGAAGACAGATGATGTAGAGACAGTTAGGCTGCCTATTGATTGTGACAAATTACCTGATTCATTGGAAGTTGACGTAGTTTCTGAAGGAAGTAGGATCTCAAAAGCTGGCGTTCTTCAGATAGTGAAAGACGTTCCCACTTCAGCGTGTGTTGTCAGTGTGGATGACAAAACCTGTGTAGACTGTGAAACAGCTGAAAACTTGGGTCATACATGATGAGAGACAGAAGTATGTGATATTGCAAAAACAATGTTTTATCAATAAAACATGTTCTCCCGACACATACTATTACAGATCGTTTTCCTATGTCAGTGGTCTAGAAAGCTTCTACCTGA
>JAUTBZ010145649.1:0-12291 GCA_032361785.1 Lepetodrilus galriftensis
GAGAGAGATAGAGAGAGAGAGAGAGAGAGAGAGAGAGAGAGAGAGAGAGAGAGAGAGAGAGAGAGAGAGAGAGATCGTGTGTGCATGCGTGTGTGTGAGTATAGGGGCGGTGGTGGTAGACTTCTGAAGAGTTACTTACTGTAGGTATACAATCCCAGATAAACAGCATATATGCTCCTTTGCATTATTAGACTAATCCACCTAGTGAAATGCAATATCATCGAAACATAAAATGGTCTCGTACGTATGCACAGTTGAAATAGTGATATTACAATGTTGTGAATGCTAATCTAGGAAGTATTAAGACAAATACATTCTGACATTGTGTACAGAACTAATCAAGACACGCTAGACAGTATTACATTACGGTGTTGATGTCTTGATATTAAACACATGAAACCAAGATAGACCTATATTACAAGTTGATGTCCGACAACAACTTCAATAGTGATACCATAAATGGTAGTGGAGAGCTGATATCATCATACTTTAATTGTATAACTAAAGGTAGTCTAGTACGTGTCTTCGCGAAGGTAAGATGGTTTTATCATTAAAACGTATACACACATTAAACCAAGACGCATTCGACTAATTAAAGGACATCTCCAGTGCCAGGACATGTTTCTTCTAATGGATAGTTTAGCATTTTTTAGAACAAAATGTTGATGTTGTGTTAGATTCCGGATCGTAAATATTTCCATTGTCAATATATTTGAATATACTTCATACATATATTATTATTATTATTATTATTATTATTATTATTATTATTATTATTATTTATTATTATTACTTCGGACCCTGAATAAAGAGATATGTAATCGCACGGATTACATATTGGAGCTCTGTATAGGTTTGCTTCCGCGGGAAGCATTATGTAGATGCACTTAATGTGTAAATAGTGAAAACAAGCACCTGTGATATTTTCTGTTGGCGGTGCTAGTTTATAGCATGCAGCGCTCACAACTAATGTATTTAATGCGTGTGTTGTCGAGAATGACATGCAGTAATGACATGGAAATACATCAGAATGCCAGTGGGTCACATATTATCCACGACGACTTTAGCTATTTTCTTTATACATGTCAATAAAGGATCCCCACAGTATTTATCTTTAAACTATTAAGTCTGGAGTAGTAATTGGACGAAATCGAATTTGAACGGGAATACAAATTCACGAAGGCTCTCACTTTTGATTAGGCATTTCTTCAATTTTCTCGGATCCTTATGCATTCTTCAACCAACTGTGGGATGCCAGTTATTCTGCAAACGAGTAAACGTATAAAATTTCAGGTCAAGCAAACACTGCGTTGGTTTTCTTTCTTAGACAAGTAGGAGATTCTAGATTCACCATTTCAACACTGTTAATTTAGCTTGGAGTAAATACTCTACAACGTATTCCTACACGCTTTGATAATAATTGTGGATGCACTGCTATGTAACACGTCAACATTGATGTTGGGGAAGTCAGGGAAGTCTCGCAAATATTTCGCGATGCATTAAGATGACACTAAATTGTGTACAAGTTCATATGAGGCGATAGCACTGTTAGTGTACTGGTAGCAAGTTGCATTAGTTCGCGTGTACCCCGTAGTCTGGCGTATAAACATGTTAAATTTCATTTTAAAATTTTGTCTCAGTGAAATTGAATTGTGTGAATAGGCTCCGAGATCGAGATTACGAAAGGTTTTTAGTACGAGTTCATGCTCAAAGTTTGGCTCACCAATTTGAGCTTGAGCCTGAACTTTCAAAATCTGGAACCCTGATCTTTGTAGAATATAATGACATGTGCGCGTACGCCGGTCCATGGATCACCACAAATCAAACATATCTACGACGTAGTCACGGTGTTGAACACAATCTGCTTTCATATCTATAAAGCTGAAATATTAGTTCACTTTCATGCATTTCTCCGTCCGATCCCGTTGAAATACAGTATATGTGTCATGTTTAGGCTATTTCTGTTCATATCAAACTACAAATACATGCACGATACACTAAACACTGCCTGCAAACTACATCTGAACATATACTATCTGTATCCGATATGACAATCTTACATCCAATCCACGTATAGTATAACCAGACTGCTATAATATGAATTTCACATTTTCAATATACCTTATATGAATCAATAGAACGAGAGTCTAGTGTACATCAAGACGAAGGAATCAGTGTTGGTTTACCCCCACGAAATGTATGTCTACATACATATGGTTATGATTTCCTGCCTCGTCATATATCTTGTTTGCATGCGCTGTTCGTCACAACCATATATAATAAGGTTAACTCGTTGTTAAGGCACCACGTGTTTCTAGACGTGTGTGTTCTTATATGTATGAGGCTGTAATGTAAACTAAAGCTCGCATCCGCTGTTCATCACCTTCTGTATCACACATGTAGTGGAAAGTGTCACGGGTTGTATACGTTGGTAATGCTGCGTTGCACTGGTTCCAGATCATTATGGCAGATGATTCCACAGGAATATATGGCCCAGCATGTGTCACACACCTGTCCATGGTTTGCTTCCCGTATCAGTTAGATGTGTTTTAGAATCATTACGGAAACCTTGTCCAAACGTCTCGTTGATGAGATGCAATGGTTGTCCCGTACGAAACGGTGCGACTCTGCGGTGTAGTCCCTTCAGCATTAGCCATGGGCAACACCGTTGCTAAGGTTGAGTTCAGTCTATCTGAGAGTGTACGCCGTTGCATATAGGATATAACCCTAGCTAGGTCATTTTGGAAACATGGGGGCATCTGTAGATATATATTATAGCATGTGATCTTAATCATGTATGCAAAGACACCAAGTTGAAGTAACTCACCTTGGTCTGCACCGTGATGTATATACATAGATCGTAGGTTCTGAATATGCCCGTGCGCTGAGCAATATCACATCAATGTTGAATGTAACTACAAGTACGTACAAGTCTGCTCTTATAGATTACAGAATAATGGTTGCGTTATTCTATACTAATGCGTAAATCTCTTTGAATTGTTTAGAATAATTATGTACGGGGGACTTCTAATCGAAATGTAAAAGTTAAAACAAAAAAAACCCCGAAACTTCAAGAATGCATATTGATACCATTAGTATTATGCCATCATAAGACTGTTCAAACATGGTATTCCCGACAATGTAGATACATGTATGCTGATTTAGTTGCATTGGCAACGCACATGGTAAACGTCCCTAATTGGTAATATAGTAGTATAATCTTATCATATTTTATCCTAGAAATAGAACTACTAAGCATACATTCGTTCGCGACAAATAGTGCTTGCGGTTCATACAAAAAACGTACTGAGAGAGCAATTTCTGACCAAAGTACATATATTTGAATGTCAACGCCTCAAGGACCAAGAATGGTAGGGTTAAATAACTATCTATCTGATCACCTAATCGCCAGCCAATATACCACGTACGCTGAAAAAAATCCGCATGGTCCTAATTCCTGTTATCACCACGAGCCATATGGTTTGCAACACGTCAAGGACATAGACATCCTGGTGGTGTTCCATTTACAGTCGAAGAGACACATTCTGGACAGACATGTCCAGACCGTGAATGGAGCAGCCCGTGCAATCCATTCACATGAAGTAGAGGGCCGAGGAAAATACTGTTGTAGTTTGTGTTTGTGACGTCATAAATTTGCTGCTGAATCTCTTGAACGTGGACAGATTGGACTCGTCCTGGAGACACCTGTCCCGTATTCCATTCATGTCCTGGACAGTCTGGCTTGTCCAATACTGTCAATGGAACAACACCCTGCTGTTGAGATGACGTTATAACTGTTCAAAATGGCCACACGTATCTTTCTTGTGAAGGAATAGACTTAAACATTTGATATTTACAACTTAGATCAGTCACTTTCCACATCAGATTTTGGGGCACGTTTATTGACTTTCAGAGATAACAAAGTTTTGTTCAGCATGCCCATAGTTCTGAAGCCAAACCATGCTTGTATATATATTGTTATCTTGCCATTGGATGGTGCTGAATACATAAATAGTGTCACACTATATCTAACAAAAGTAGAGATGTTATCAGGGACATCACCCGGAATGAAATAGAGAACACATTAGCGGGTACAGGGTGAAACTGACACGAAGAAGACAGACAACTGACAGCAGCCGTTAAAAGGCGCGTGAAATAGGAGGCATGATAGACTAACAAACCAGAGACCAACCACCCGTCTCGCAGTGATAAGCATCGCCTGTGTAATGAAATCTAATGACGCTATTCACAGAAGTATATTCTTCTATTGAAATGTACATCTTGCTTGTCAATCGGTGACGGCGTCAAACGAGCCTCGACAAGCAACAATTTACAGTCCCATCTTCGTTTGACAAATTGCTGTCGCCTCGGGTGTGGTATGGGATTGTATTAGTTGCGGATGGCTTAACAGCCCTGGCCAGACTGCAGGTTACCAGGCAAACTTGAGGGTGTCTAGTTTAACTACAAGAATACGTTTAGTTGTCATACGAATAGTAAAGAATGAAGATATTTCAGTATCATGGCATTCTTATAGGAATATACCATATTCTCGAAACTTCGTAAGTCCTAAGAAGTTCGTAAGTACTAAGAATTTGCCTAATTGGATTCCTGCTCATGTTAATTTTTGAAGTTCTTAGCTAAGAAGTTTCGAGAATATGGGCCATAGTAGTAAACCCTTAGGTCCGTATGCACAGACGTAGTTTAGTTAAACCATAGTGGTATAACTCTTCGCTTAAACCTAGTTTAGCTTAAACTGTCGTTAAACTGTGCATACGGACCTTGGTCTATATCGGTACCATCCGGTGCTCGCAGGTTTATTGCAACATTCAGCGCTGCGAATGTTGCAGGTTTCCACCTGCCGTAAACAGATGTCGTGATATAAGTGAAATATTCTTGAAAGCGGCTGCAATCCCTAATTCCATAAAGTAAACATGTCTATATACTGCTGCCTCGAAGAGCAAATTACGTGTATAGATCGTCCTGTTCTAGTATGGTTGACTATTGGACAGATGTCTTGTACGTATAGAGAGTACCACGCACCAGCATATGCCAGTGCTATGTATTGGAACTCACCATTCCTTATTTGGCCATTGTCCTTTCTTGGTATTTTGTCATTACCATGTGTTCGTATTGACCGGTGATATCTTACATAGGAACTTACTGGTACACAAACTCTCACAGACCGTCCAGCAGCAGGTGGACGAGCTGACCGAGGACAAGAGTCTCCTGCAGGAGAACATCACCAAGCTGAAGGCCGAGAGGCCGGAACTCCAGGACAGTCTGCAGAGGTCCAAGCTGAAGGCCGAGAGCTCGGAACTCCAGGACAGTCTGCAGAGGTCCAAGCAGGAAGCCGAGGACAGGGATCGGGAACTGGAACAGTCGCTGGCTGAGGCCACAGAGGCCATGGACCTGCTCAAGGAGGAGGTCGCCGACCACAGGACCCAGCCCGGAGGAGGAGGCGGAGTACATGGCTTACTTAGGACATTGGCCAGGGTATCGTTTCAGAAGCTCTCATAGTTACTAGTATAGATACTACCACAGCGTTGTCATAATAGGCACCCAGTCGCCATGTATAAAATATCGCCACGACAGTGCGTATGGTATCATATTAGATTTGGATACTTCATGAAATGATACCATGTCTTATAGAAGAGGCATACAAGCAGTACACCTAATTGCGGTGTATTCATAATTAGCATTTCCACATATAGGTATTGATCATTTTTATCTTGCGAAGTGACGATCGTCTCGCTTTAGTATCGGCCATTCTCTTTCGCTATTGGTCTTTGTGCAGGATATTCCAATATTTTTAGTTTTATTCTGGTGTTATTTTAAGATAAATTTCTGTTATGACATATGGCATTGTCAAGACTTGTTATTGTACACAGCTGAGTGACGACATCGACAACAACAACGACGACGCCAGAGAATCAATCCTCTTAACTCTGCCTGCATCTGTCTGGTAGAAGATTTTCCTAACCGTCTTCCACCAACTGTGACGTGGTTGTCTGAAAAGTAGAACCATCTTCGTGTACTTCACAATAATAGTACTACATTTACCATCTACTGATTTTGAGAACAAAGCCCAAATGAGCGATTATCCGAGTAATCATGGCAAAGGGGATGATATAGGGGATGCTCCACTGACAGATGACTCACAGACACATCAATAGTCCGCTATGGTACCACTTGACGCCTGTCAACGGTAATACATAATTATTGATAGCGTAAAATGTTTTCGAAAACGTTCTGACTAGGAAAATATTGTTGTTTTGAAGTCCATGTTACGAAGTCTATGGGAACCAATACTCGATTAGGTGCTGTATATTTTGAGGTGCCTTGGATGCGAGTGTATTGAAATAAAGTTTGCCTAGTGTACAATGAGATATGTTAGATTTGAGGAAAATATACATTTGATGTGAGGTATTGGCATGTGGAAATATCTGTATTAAAGTCCATTTAGTGTATACCGGTATATAGGGAAGCAAATTCATGTTGTTAACTTTGTATGTATTGCAGTTAATTCGGGGTATCGCAGGGTATGTTGGATAGCATTTGACTATGGCAGTAAGTTTAATATTAACATGTTAAGTGAAGTTCACTCGGTGTACAGTGATGGCTATTGGATGTACAGAGATGTACTGAAGTTCACTCAGTGTAATGGCCGTTGGATGGGGACGTACATGGATGTATTGTACGTAGTTCACTCAGTGTACTGCCATGCAGGTACTAATATGTTAAAACCACTGAGAAGTGAACTGGGGTAGAACTGAGGATGAAACCAGATATTTGAAAGTTCGCGATGAATGTCGAATGTCAACGAGACATTCATGCTGTCCCAGGTAGCAGCTTCGCACATTGAGGTGTTTACAATCAAACACAAAATTGACACTTTAGTGAATTATGAAGAAAATTACTGCTTCCAAAAACGCTGCACGCTGCGTTCTGACAGGCTGTCACTAAAAGACCAAAATCACATTGAAGTCACTGTTGACCTCTTTCAGTTTTGACATGGGGGTGGGGACAAGGTGTCGCTAAGTGGGCAATTATCTCCCTTGGATATTCACGTGACCTCTCGCAGGATCTCGTCTAGTGTGGGAATATGAAGGAATGTGCTCATCCTCATGCCAGCGTTTATAAAGTCATCATTGTTTGTGCAGCAGGTGTCGGCGGGTTCTGGTTCAAGTTGACTTGAAGAATCCCTGCTGGAATCAACTACTTATATTTCACGTCTTTCAATGGAAGGTCATCCCGCTCCGCTCTGTGTAGGACAAGCATCAGACGTGTACCTGAGGCGTGCTTTGTCACTTGTCTTTTATCACATTCGCACTAAACGTCCTGGTCACTGCAATACACGCAAAGTGTGACAAATATGGTCCCCATTATTAAGGAAATCTATAACACCTGCATGTATTTGTTGTTTTCGAATTCCTTGATTAGTGCATTCAGTGTCATTACTATTGTCGTCGTAACCGTCATCATCATCATCATCATCATCATCATCATCAGCAGCAGCAGCAGCAGCAGCAGAAGTAGCAACAACATCACCACCACCACCAACATTATGATGATGGTAATGATGATGACGACGATGACGACGATGATGATGATGATTATGATGATAATTTTTATCAGCAGTCGTCGAAAGATCACCACTATCGTCTTCGAAATACATAATATGTACCTATTTCAATATCATGTTATAGCTGGTTGTGAGTTCAACTAACCATATAATTACTTTCAACATCAATCTGAGAAGAAAAACTACAAATTTACTTTACAATTAATTGCTATAGCAACTTTGAATGTTTATAATTGATTCATATTCACCTTGGAGAAAATTATCACCATGATTCCATAAATTCGTTTAATTTATAGTATGTGACGATTAGATCTATACCAGAATTGTTTCGTTATTCTATACACACAATCAACATATGTACTGTAATGTATGTGGTAATTTATCAGTTTAAGTATTGATGTTTACATTATTGGAAATATCAATTGTTTTCACTTTGAATTGCAATTATTGTTTGGCATTAGCTATCTTGAGAGGTTCGCTGTCACGTGTGTAACTCATGTAACCAATTGAAAAGAGTTCCAGCTCGTGCAAATAACACATTTAATTATTAGTTGCATATATATTACTACAACAAGAACATATAATATAAATGTCTCACACATTTTCAGAACAATACTGTTTACTGAAATTGGTACAGACACCATCCCAATCCCTATGGCTTTACGGTCTTTGTGCTGAAACTCTAAACTGTTTCTTCTTTAAGGACTGCCTTTGTCCAGATTCGCTTTGAGCGAGCTGGCCGCGCAGTGAGATAGGATCATCCTGGTAAGTAAACCTGTTGTAAACTGTTGTAATATGGCGCTCATGTCGTGTCCCTGTGATTACAACAAGTTTGACAATGACGGCCCCTTGCCCGATGACCGCCAGAGGGCGTGTAATGGACGACTCGATGGCGACACCAAGGCCCGCTACTACTCCCGCCAGCAGACGACACACAAGTGTTTCGATATGTTGCCAACGTCGGGGAGATACCTTCCAGCGAAACGTTTTAGATGCGATTTCATCAGGAATGTTACAGCTTGAGAAGCTCTACCACAGCGTCTCTGTCTGTGTGGCGGTGTAAGGAGTCTCCGTGTAGTCAGTATCTGCCAGCATCAGATGGAATGAGGGACAGTTGTATCTGGCTCTGTACTCCGCGAACTTCATGGACCTTCGACGTCGGGAAGCCAAACTAACATCTGCTGTGAGAATCTGTCTTGTTAAAGACCATGGTCCGATGGAAATATTCCTGAAAAATACCAAGCCATAGCTTCTCTGAGTTGATATTTTTTAATAGGTAGATGCTTCAACTCACCTCACGGCTTTGTCATGATGTGTGTAGCTATTGGTAGCAGGGCTATTTGGCGTGTACCAACACAACCATACTTGTCAATGCTATATTATTTTGTTCGTATTTTCATAACATAATTTGCCCATTGTTTTCAATAAGTGTTTGGACTTTCAGACGTTGAGATGTTGATAGCCGTACGGTGAACATCCGTACCATGCAAAGTAGTCTGTATCATACGTTGTTCTCACCCAAATACTCATTTTCAAATTATCTCTATATCAGTCTACATTTCTGGAGAACAAGCATTTCAGTGATCCCTATCATATACTGTACATCTATAATAGCAATTGATATAATTTATTTCTAAATTATTAACTTTCACCCTCTGAGACCATTGAGTTTACCTGCTATGCTCAGTATTAAATTTGGTTTACATATATCATGCTGCCAACATAGTCCATATGGTATCTCATTCTTCGTGGAAATCCAAAATGATAATAACTTTAATAAAGGGAAACATTACTCTTCATACGGAATACCTGCATGATAGGCCTGCTTATGTGATAGTATTACTTGTATAATATTACTTGCGTTCAATGCCACGTTTCGTGTACTAGGACTGCGGGCCGGTTTAACAAAGATGTATTCAACCATGGATAAACACATAATAATAATAATAATAATAATAATAATAATAATATTAATATTAATAATAATAATAAATCGTCGTCGTCGTCATCGTCATCGTCATCGTCATCATCATTATCATCATCATCACCACCATCATCATCATCATCAACATCGTCGTCGTCGTCATCATCATCGTCATACGAATAAGAACAAGAAGAATAAAAAGAAGAATAGTTCATTAAAATTGTACAGTAAGTAGAATCTTAACACAATAAATTATATTGGCGTAACTAGTTTATTTATAATAGCACATGGTTTAGTCGTAATAACGTGCATAATTCACATCATTTCATAAATGCTAGTTCTCTCTCAGAGTAATGTTTACAGAATGCCGTAATATGCCAAGTATGATACAGTTCCACTATACACGAAGACCAGTCCTTGACCAGACAAACGCATCAGCTCTTGGCGTCGGATGACGTCATATCCGGTAAGACCTGTACTTGAGTGGTACCAGTAATCTATCACAAATTCGACAAAGATGGAACACTTCACCGGACAAGAGGATAGTTTCCAGGTTAGGTAACACAAGGTATGTTTGGACCCCACGGTTATGTCTAGTGATATTGATAACAGGTAGTATTACAAGATGTATCAGTTTTCTATGGCAGATTAGACCGTGAAATTGCATATTTAGATTAAATACGTATAACACCTGTAGTTTTGGTAGATGCACTTGGAATTGATTATGAATGTTGGAACAATGTTATTCCTGATTGTTCGTAGGTTTTAACTAACAGTTGCGATGTTACTGATTCCATATTTCTTTCGGATGATGCATCATTACCAATGCCGTCTATATACACACTTTAGCCCAAGGAAATGCGACAAGATATGAATACTTCAAGTTAACCGAAGTAGTGCAATTATGCAGTGTTCTGAAACAATGACCAAATAACTTCATAGATCTGAGAACTGTACATCTCTTCTAATTGGGTATACAGATTCAAAATTACAGTTCATAGATCTACGATATTATTGCGGTCATTTACAGCTTCGCCGGTTTCAGAACGCTGCATAATTTCTCTACTTCCGGTTAACTTGAAGGATTCGTATCTCGTCGCATTTCCTTGGACAGTGAATGCTCATCCAATTGGAATTATTTCAGCTACACAGTCTGGTTGACG
The DNA here is from genome assembly GCA_032361785.1 of Lepetodrilus galriftensis. NCBI lineage: Eukaryota > Metazoa > Mollusca > Gastropoda > Lepetellida > Lepetodrilidae > Lepetodrilus > Lepetodrilus galriftensis. The sequence goes on from JAUTBZ010145649.1 coordinate 10,670, forward strand.
GACACCCGTTAAACATCTGAGGTACGTGTTCTCGACACCTCTGACGTTGAAGCGTGTCGCCGAAAGTGTCGTAAAGACGTGTCTTGTCGTCTTCAGGAGAGTGTCCGTGTCCTCGTGTCTCCTGTGCTAATCACGACTTCAAAGAAGCTCCTGTCTGTATCCACATGGCCGTATGGTAGACTTGCACCGGACCTGACACCGTCTGTAATTATCTCCCCCTGATCAGAGAGTGGGTGGAGTTGGTGGCCCCGGGGTAGAGACACACTAACAAGGGGGAGGGACGACAGTATGGACGCAATCAACCACCAGTAATTTACACTACAGAATACAAGGGGGAGAAGAGTATAGTTTAATTCGATGAGGTTGGTATTAAAGACGGTACGCCATGGGGTTTTACAGGCAGAATGCGGGAACATAGGATAGCATGATTGCCAGAACCGAAAACTACCTGAAAGACCAACAAAGGACAACGACTTTGCAAACGGAATATTATCATTGGACTATTAGTATTTGAAATTGAGAATTTCAATTTAGGAGTTTAAATACAAAAGACGCGTGCTAGTCTATATATAATTTTTTAACATTCACGTGGCGTCTTAGAAACACGAGACACCATATCAGAAATGACAATATGATAGGTAGTAAATTAGGAAGGTCTAACCAGAATACTGCACACTAGTTTACACATCGGTGGTAATCAACATATCTACTATTGATGAATTATATCGATAGTTTAAAACATTATAACAGAACTTCCTAAGACTTTATTTTGCTTTGTAATGCATGTTATTTTCATTGTATTGGTAAATGTCTTGGCATCGTTAAACCAGCGGGAATAGCGTTGAACCAGCGCTAAATACGATTTACGAAAAAAGATTAAATACATGCATGCATATTATATCAGTTACCGGTATTTCCTTTCAATCTCAGTCATCAACAATTTAATGTACAAAATGAATGGCAACACCATTCGACGAACACTTTTAACACGTTAGTAGCAGCTCGAGCCTTGTAGTACGCAATAAGTGTGGATACATATTCGAAAACAATAATTCCTTTGAGTTAATTTATCTGCGTTTAAGACGTTCAACAGAGATACTATCTGGTCTTAGTTGCACGACGATCTTGCATCCCAAAAGACAAGTCATATGCTAATAAAGTAGCCTTTTTGACTTATACTAACAGGGTGGTACGTCGTTAAAAGACGGCTAGCGGCAGAGATTACTACCTTGAAAGGAAAGATAGAAGTGTTTTTTATTTACCTGGCGGGCCTAGGATCACGCAGACTACTGAGCGAATACGTGTTGTATACACCTTTATCAAATCTATTTTAAACCGTTGTGGATGTTATGACGTATTTGATCATCCCCCGTAAATATACGAATGTCGACTTATCCAGACCTTGGTTGATTCGGACCTGGCCGATTCGGACCTCAACACTGTTTTTCCAGGCTGATTCGGACCTCAGTCGAAAGCTCATTCGGACCTCAGTCAATTTCAGTCGAAAGCTCATTCGGACCTTTTTTCCAGGCTGATTCGGACCTGTTGCCCAGGCTGATTCGGACCTTTTTCCAGGCTGATTCGGACCTTTTTCCAGGCTGATTCGGACCTATTTCCAGGCT
>JAUTBZ010145660.1:0-12291 GCA_032361785.1 Lepetodrilus galriftensis
CATAGTGTGCCTTTGATATTGTTGTTGTTACATTCATATTTTTAAATACTAGTAAGTGGGTTTTTTAAAGAGACTAAAATAATTAAATAAATAAAAAATGTAAGTGTTAGAGTAGAATAATTTAATAACATATTATATGATTAGCATTGATACAGTGTGTGTGTGTGTGTGTGTGTGTGTGTGTGTGTGTGTGTGTGTGTGTGTGTGTTTTGTTGATAGGAATTGTGAAATTATTTATCGAAATCACTCACAGTGTGAATACTTGACTAAACAATGCTTGAACATGAGCACAATATATCTGTTCAACGTTTTATAGATCAATGTAAAATTACGTTTGAAGCATATTTCACAATACGAAACTATCGATATGGACAACAATTGTATGCTCTTATATTCTTACATTCTATGAATAAAGTAAATGCACATATGCATAAAATGATTCTTCGTTTATACGAATGTGCAATTTATATATAGTTTGGAAACAAATATATTAACTTATATGTTTTATTGACATCTGAAGGATAATTATTATTTTTTAATTTATTTTTTATTGTAGTTATTTAAACATACAACACACATTAAGACATTTCACAAAACGTACATACATCAGAATAATTAGCTGAGAAATGTTGCAGCCTTAAACCAGATGTGTAGTTGCTGATTTATTTAGATATTCAATATGTTGTAAAAGAATCAACTGGAGTGGTACACATTGTCCTGAAAAGGATATCTCAAACATAATACTATTATCACGTCTCCAGAAAGCAGATACAAGACTCCGGAAATACAATTAGAACCATCGGCTTATCTGGTTTATAGTTACCATCATACGCCCTAAACACAACTATTATGGTAAGAGTAATTTGAAAAGTAAATTATATTGCAGGGCCAACTTGTAACGAAAGAAACTCGATTACAGGAACCGCGATATTAAAGATTTCACAGCTACTCGACAGACAAATATCTGGGCTCTTGAACATCCCTCCCCCATCGGGAAGACGGGGTAGAACCTCGTGGTCCAATTAACAGTTACGGTCGAGTGCTCCTCGCATTGGTTGAGCGGTGTTCACGCAATCGTTAGCACCATGACAGGGGTGTACACCAGGGGTAGATATAAACGCAAGGACGGACCTCACTGGTGTCAATGTCTTTGTGAGAGTTTGGGCTGTCCAGTCGAGTCAACCAGTCACCTCTGACCACATTTCACCCCGGGCAGAAGGGAGGGTCCCTCGCGACATCTAACACCTCCTCACCACGGTGTTGTTATAGAGTTTTAACGTTTCCTTAAAACGACAGTGAAAGGGTAAAGGAGGTATAGTCGCGCCTTGTCTTAGGCCGAACTCGCGTCGATTCATTTGAGAGTCACAAACGTCACTGCAGCGTTGACTGCTTCTGGAAGAATGTCATTCAAGGTAAGTACTTTTGCATTCGTAAATGGACAGTAAATGGATGTATTTAGGATAACATTATCTGAATTCAGTTCCTTCTAATGCTCATTAAGGCATCTATTGCAGTATTGGTACCTCTAGGAGTAACAAGGTTAATTCATATCATTTTCAATGTGCATTCTATATTTTGGAAGTTCATGGATTATTCTGTTTAGTAGGTTTAGTTAGTCTTCATAACTTTTTACAATCATAATGTAGATCTACATCAATTTAATAACGAATACAGGGGATGTCATAAATTGACATTTTTATAAGTCCACAAGCATCCCAACACGATATTCGATTATCATTTTATTATATATATTTTTTTCAAATTCAGAAACATGTGTTGTAATATGACCCCTGGATTAAATCTCCGTATCGTCACAACCACTGTTTGTACTGGAGGTAATCCTAACGCTAAATCCACTTGTGCCTGGAGGTTTGACACTTGACGTTTCTGCTTCAGTTTCCCGAGTGCTCTCCCCTTGCCTCCAGTCTCCAAGATCTCGTCCTCAACAGCCCCGCCCAATGGAGGCGACCATCTTCTCTCAGGAAGTCGGACGGTTCCGACAGTGGGTTCGAATCCCCACTTCCTCCGGTAAGAACAGTCATGGTTATTTTAGAACATATCTTTGCATCGCAGCATTATGAATACTTTCCCAACGCGATCACGAAATGAAGAGTGTTCTGCTGTTCTGCAATGTAGCAGTGTAGTTATTATGGTTTAAACATAATTATTATAATTTTGGTTCGTCAGTACCATCTGATGTTCGCATGCTTCTTATGTGAAAGTGATTTGTTTTCATCCCAAAATTTAATAAAAAACTACTTGTCCTACATGCATGGAATATTATGCTTTATGCATGTAGGATACATTAGTTTATATATACTAGTATTAACATTAGTTTATATATAGTGAACCAAATAATGAAGTTTTCGGTATTGTTGTTAAATGTGCATTTATCCATTTTCGGAACATTTTACTTTCGCCTCATGCATGTCCAATACGACTTCCTCTGTTGATTCCAGGCTGGTGGCTCAGCCCCCAATCTATTCGTGGCACCCTCCCAACCGCAGCCCAGCTCGTCCCGACGGTGTTTGTTTGGAGGAGGGGGAGAAGAAATAAAAACAACGCCGTCCAAAGCCAAGCGGTCCAGCAACGACGCCGGGAGTAACGCTTCAAAGCGTTTACGACGTGGTCCGGTTAGTCGCAACGTCGTCTTATTTAAACTTGCTTGAACAGCTGTTTGACCACAATCTATGGCATACTGGATGTTACAATCAATGGCATACTGGATGTTACAATCAATGACTGAAATGTGTACAATGACTGACTGAAATGTGTACAATGACTGAAATGTGTACAATGGGTTTGAAATCGTCAGTGTATTTCGAATCAGTCAGTTAATTATTTTTTATTCTCAAACGATAAAATTGACAAATTGTTTAAATAAATTTAATGAAATTTCCTTTTTAAATGTCTACACGGAATCGATGTGACCGGTAGGCTATAATAGTATAAGCTAAATGGTGTTCCCTATCGATGCGACCGGTGTAAGTGTCACTCTGTTCCTTGCTTGCAGATGTTCCTCTCACCTCAGCTCGGGAAGGAGAACTGGCGCTCCAACCCGCTGATGGAGAGAGTGAAGAAGGCTGTAGACAAACTGGAGGATGGCCAGAATCTCATAGGCGACGGAAGCCAGGTGAGAGTGCATCTAGCCACCAGCCCCATCCCACGTGTAGTCGGCATTAACCCTCTCCATACTGGAGGCAATCGAAGAGCTGTGTCTGCGCCTAATCCAGCATGGAAAGGGTTAATACATATCCTGGTGCCATCACTTCCGGGCGTCATTTTCCTAAATTAACTAATAAAATGTACAGTTCGTCGCCGAACATAAAGAATATCAAGGTTGACATTTCACAGTTGCTTTCCAATGGTTTGGCAATTTTTTACGTTTTGGCTATAGTCAAATTTTCTGTGTCGACGCCTCGATCCCATGCTATATATCTATATCAATATTATTGAGTTTTCATTATTATACGGTTTTCATTAGGAAAAATACAGCATCCCATTCTTGCATTGTCTAAAATAAAGAATGTCCATGTTGACAAATAAAGAATATATTCCTAAAAATCACTTGAAAAGTGTAAAATTCGTCGCCTTTCGATATTTAGGGAATTTTTCTGTGTTTAATCCTGGATTCAAAACTATGAATCTATTAATTTTCACGTTTTTGCCATTTTAATTCTTTGAGTGCTATGTTATCGTATTGTAAATTGTTTTGTTTAAATATCAAATTTATGTTTCATATTATGTCTTTCAGACACACGTTCTTCCTACCACTGCAGATAAACATCAAGACCTCAAGTGTATATCACCAGCAACAGTAAGAACTATTAAAATAAAACCCCAATAAAACACTGATGGTATTTCCATGTTACCATCTTTGGTACCAAAATGCATAAGGGTAAGCTGTTGTTGTTGTTGTTTCCGAAAACATTTGCTATGAGAACAAGCCAATTTGTTTAATATTACAGAATGACATTAGATATAAATTGTTTATTTGTGAAGAACATGTACATTAATATCAAATCTGCCGTTGTATTTGATAGAGGAAGGAAACTATCCGACTGCTGTACTTGTGTAAGACAAGGTTATTCGCTGAGTCCTTTACCATTTTATATTTTCATAAATGAATTCTTGTGATGGTCAGTTGGCATTAAAATATATAAAAAACAATTAATATTAATCAGTCCAGACAATCAGTTCAGACAATCAGTAATTAGGTTGACCATGATTGTTTATTGTTTGTATTATTAGTTCTCGTCTAACAATTAATTATTTTATTACAGATGTGTGCGCTATTGGATGGAGACTTCCGTGACGTCATTGCTTCGTTCCGCGTCATCGACTGCAGATACCCCTACGAGTATGAGGCTGGGCACATAAAGGTAAATACGAGATTTATATGTTTTTGCCATGAATGGCAGTACACCATTCATATGCATGCACAACACATACATATGTCACACATTTACGTTACGAAATTGCATTACAAGTAGATACAAACGTACGTCGCATTAACATCAGATCCGAAACTAACGCTCCTCAGATATTGTAGCCAGTCGTACATTCAGGGTTGCATAGTCAAGCATACGTTGCGAAATTACTTTACGACTGCACATATGTAGGCCTACTTCTCAAAATAAATCAGAACCGAAAATGACACTCCTAAGATATTTTAGGCATTCGCTAAACAAATACAACAAGAACTTGATATATTAAATATATGCATTCTTATATATAATGTGTTGCACCGATTATTGTCGTCCTCAGAATGCTGAGAACGTTTTCACGGAGACGGACACGGAGTCCCTCTTGAAGAATCCCCGCCCCCAGGGACCCGGAAGACACGTGGTCATCTTCCACTGCGAGTTCTCCTCCAACAGAGCCCCTAGAATGTAAGAGTCTTCAACTTCTTCTCTCCGTAACTCTCCTAGAATTAAGACATTATTTCACAACATAGTTTAACCGGAAGTGTCGTGATATTGATGTTACTAGGCCCCCAAACTGTAAGATTCTTCAAAGTTCGTAATCCCCGAAAACCATCTCTTTATAACGCTATCGCTGCTGATTGTTGATGCTGATAGGTATTATTCCAAAGGATGTGGGAACCGGAAGTGTCCGAATATTGACATTGTAAACTCATAGAATGTCTTCTATTGTGTTCTTCAACCTCGAACTGCATCTCCCTGTAAAAACGTCACCGCAACTGTAAGGCATATAACACATCCTACATTTACGATATATGGAACTTGCAGCTGCATTCAAAGATGCACACACCAAACAAACGATAGTTACTGTGTGCAATAATACAGTGATTTTGGAACTCTCGATGCGACTGTTTCAGGTTGCGGCATTTGAGGGGGCTGGACCGGAAAGTGAACACTGACTGCTATCCCTTCCTGTTCTTCCCGGAAATGTATCTGTTGACAGGCGGATACAAGGCCTTCCACGCTCAGGCAGCAGAGGTAGGGACAACAATCCAGGACATGTCACGAAACTCTCGTATCCACTACAACCAAGATGGTGGCCATAAGAGTGAAATGCTAGAATCCCAACCTACCTTTTTAAATGCCCCCAGATGAATACGAACATTTTGATATAGGTTGGCATATGCTACCCCGGAGCGTGATAACTTTTTTCACATTTCTGAGAATTTCTACTAAACTATCTAGTAAGGTGGCGAAAGGATCTTTTAGTGGATATGACCTTGTGGAGTAGTGGATATGATCTTGTAGTGTATTAGTAGATAATATGATCTTCTAGTGGATATGACCTTGTGGAGTAGTAGATATGATCTTGTAGTGTATTAGTGGATAATATGATCTTTTAGTGGATATGACCTTGTGGAGTAGTGGATATGATCTTGTAGTGTATTAGTGGACACTATGATCTTGTAGTGGATATGATCTAGCTTCATGAAAGAGTATTATATAATCTTGTAGTGGACATAATCATATATTGGATATGATCTTGTAGTGGAGAGTAATATATGATCTTGTAGTGGGTATGATCTAGCTTCATGAAATAGAACCTTGCTCTCTGACCATTTTCTGAACATAACATTGCTCAATATGCTGATTTCCATGAAGCACCGTTTCATTCTAGCCATTCTATCCACTACAAGAGCACAGTGTTCTATCTGTATCTACATGGTTTATTTTTGGATACGAAAGAATAATTGATGAATAATGGATGTTCTTTGTTGCCTGACATTCAACCAAGTACTAATGTGTTCCTTTTCAATCACTTTTGTGTTATTTACTTTCTGTTGCAGACTCACTGCGATCCAACTGGCTACAAACCCATGCACCATGAGGCGCACGCAGCAGACCTACGTCACTTCCGGGTCAAGTCCAAGTCGTGGACAGCCGGGGACAGTCGTGGAGCACGTGCAAGACGTTCACTTCTGGCCGAGTCGCCGTCTTTCAATTAACCCGCCATCGACACTTGTGACAGCTATTGTGATTGGTGCATTTTTTCTATGACGGATTCTGTGGATCCGTTGCCATAATGTTCGTTATGCTTGTTTGTTATCGTGTTGAACATGGGAATACGAACTCGATATCCTGCCTGACCTCCGGACAATGACGTTCTAGATCAAGAAGTGCAATGTTATTGTTTTGTTGTGCGTGTGTGTCTCACTGTCTGTTCTGTAAATACAGTTACTAAGTTATGCTTATTTAATTGTACAGTAGGAGAGATACTGGATCTGAATAAAATCAGTATAAATGATGAACCATGTGTTGTTATTCTATCTATCTAATTAATGCACACATTTCACCTTCGCAACTCCATGGGTATTATATACCCCAAGCCGCCATTTCAAACGCTAGAAAGGATCACATTCACAATTCTAGCCTGGCCCTGATATTGCGAAACTTCTTTAGTACGATTTCATGCTTTTTAATGTGGCAATCCATCATGGAATCGTATTCAAAATGTTTCGGAATATCGGGACCGGGTACCCATTCACAGCTGGGTGGGCTGGAGCTGTTGGTATCTAAGCATGTTTGGCTCTAATCCAGGACCTCACCATAAGTATTATATTGATTATTGACTAGTATTATGTGTTACTAAGTATTATTGGTATCCTAATATGGCGAGAAATGAGACTCAGAATTGACGGAGAAACTGTACCGCATTACCATCGCTTAAATAATACCGTAATACAAATGTTAGCTACCTTATTTATGATATAGAATACATTATTTAGTTTTCCATCTCCAAATGAGTTTCCACGATAGCGATAGTTTACTTCAAGGGTATATAAAGTAAGAATGACGATTTTATGTACGTATTTCTTGCTGATAGGACTACTTTATTTCGTCTGTCATTATATCAGTCTGCATGCACTTTCTTATCTTCTCAACTCCCTGGAGAATATACCCCATTTGAAGCAATATCCATAATAAACAGAAGCATACAACACTACTTAGTAGTAAACTAATAAATTCCATATTTATTCACATGAATATCATTTCCCACTTATCTTCAGCTAATAAATGTGCATGTGAAATATATACAGAAATTACTTTATTAACTCCAAATAAGTTGAGATACTGAAGCAGTTCAAAATGAAGTTATTATATTTGTAAAATCTTCTTCAACAGTCGCTAATTCAAATTTGTCAAATGGTGCGATAAATGATAACGCGTGCGCAACATCTGTTCCAACCGTGTTTGCTGTCACAAGTTATCTGAGAATCCCTTGTCACGTATTGTCACTTCTAAGATCGTCAAAGCGTCTTTTGATTTGCCAAGCGGCTCTGTATAACGAGGGATGCAACACCTGCGTACTATCGATAAGTATTTAATGTAACTCTATTATGGGGATTGACGTGAATACATATGTTAATAATTATATTATTATAATACTAGTACACATTCCTAAATACCCACAATATATACATTCTTAAATGATCAACTACGAAGCGAATTAATTCTCATATTAATTCAACAGACACTATTTGAACACTGATGCTAATACTAAATTGCCTCAATAAGATGATCCAATAAATGTACACGTACAGGATTAGCGTCAAGAGAATAGTGATCGAAAATTACTATTATAAGGCTATTTTACCAATGGAATAATGAGCTTTGTTATTATCATTATATTTATAATCTTCAATGTTCAAATATCAAACAAAGCTAGAATCTTATTAGTTTTGAAGAATGTATATGTATTGAAAATAAAACAAACTTAAAGATAATAATTTTATTAAAATAATACTAAATTATATGTATATCTACCCGTAGAAACACTTTGATTCGTAGATTTCTTTTAAACAAAATGTCTATAATTATCACATCATTTTACGCAATCCCGCAATCACATACATTTATCACACCAACTAAAATAATTATAGCGACAAACGTATCGATAAGAGAGAGAGAAAACATAACATTCTTGGACCATCTGCTAACATTGGACGGACCATGTGCTAGTGCGGTCTTTCCGTGTGCTGCCTTGCGTCACAAATTACTGGTCAACGGATATATTTCGATTTAATCCTACAAGGTCGCTAATCATGTTGATTATTAGGTCTGATATTGTTACATCTCTCCTCTACTGCAGAGCTCAACAAGCTGTTGGAACATGTTACTCAATACCTCGTCTATGCGCAACAGTTTGTTGTACTTCAACGTAAACACATGTTGCTGCAACTTCCGCTGGACAATTGATAATTTTAGCTTGACCACATCTGCTCGGAACAATTACGAAAGTTCCCCGATATAACGCAACAAGAAATACGTTTCAAAATGACGAGGCATATCAGCAAATATCATTGCATGATAGGTAGAATATACGATAAATAAGTTATTTTGAGGAATTATAAAACCATTTGTGAAATATTTGCGGGATGATTATAAGATGTGGTATGTTGAAGGGGTGTGGTAAACATATGTCCGGAGATTGAATGGTCAAGATGGTTAGTGGGCACCTGTCGTCGGGGTGGGATTTCAAAGCCACCTGTTGCTGGGCTAGGCAATACATAGGGGTTGTGGCTTTCAACAAGTTTTCTTAGCGTTCAACCAATTGAAAACTAATCATAATAGATCGCCCCACGCTCGACTGGTGCGAAAATGACCTTATAACATTAGTAAACGGTATGAGCGTGTGCCATTTATATAGGATTAAGCGCCACGTGTGTCCACTCCGGGGTAGAGAGAAATGCCGGAGGGGTTTTATTTTTTTTGGAAGAAACGAGGATAGGATTATGGGGTAACGCTGATGACTAGTGCTTCACGCGGTGTACTTATGCAAGAATGTCTTCAAAAACTGATCTCCAAGCTCCATCGTGTGTCTACAAAAAATGGAGCGATTTCAAGGTTACGAATAGAGGCCTTATGGGTCGAATCCCATACTGTGCAGCTCTTTACATCGTTTGGGAAGATTGGGTGGACTCGGTGACTACAATCTAACTCGTAAATGTCAGAATAAGAATAGGACTTGGTCACAGAATTTCTTTGTCATAGAACACATTGAAAGTTACCACGAGAATTCGATTTTTTTTTTTTTAGCATCCTAGAACAAACTGAAAGTTTAGAGTTACCACAAGGATTCGAAAACAGAATAAAAGATCCTAGCTTTTAAACATCCTAGATGGTCAATCATATTAGTTGACTAATACTAATAGCCAATGATCTAATAGCCAGTGGTAAGATAACGTTTCTTACTATGCTAGGCATAATATCAGATATTTATGGTTGTTTTAGACTAGTTCTTAGCTACAATTACAATTAGTCTCAGATCAAAATTCGTTTGTCCATTATCCAGGTCCATCAACTGCGATATTATGCCTTTAACGATGTTTTTGTTTGTTTTCTTTTACATATTTTCTATATAGCACCCTGTCAATAATTTGGGAAGATTAATCAAAGTCTTCATTTCACAATGGTCTGGAAATTATGAAAAACAGCTTAGTAGTTGAAACCGAAAGTAGGACGAAGTTTTTATTACACTGTCGCAATAGCAATGGGTCATAGGTCACCGTCCAGTCGGGGGTCAAGTGGACACTGGACAGTGGTCAACCGATACTTATAAACATGCGACAGAAGGCCGGGCCAAGACACACCCACTGCCAAAATAATGCCAATGGACAATACTTCTATAAATAGAATGCACCTGCTTTGATGTTTTATTGTCGCGTGTTATCAACTCGGAAATTGAAGATGAATCAATGAAATGAAAGTTAGTACCCCCGGTGACAGTTGTACAAGAGCTCTATTACAAATACTACCACGATATGGAAAGAAATAAAAGCTGGGTTGGACAATGTGTGTGAAATTAACAAAGATAAAATTAACAATTTCGGCCTCATTGTAAATCCATAAGAAATACAAGATATAAAATCACATATTATTTGCTAGTGGCAGTATTGCCAAATAATATGTGATTTTATATCTCACATATTCAGCTGATATTATACAAGTATTGTTCCCTGCATCTTTGAATGCCGACCGAATAGGCAAGACAGAAGAAGCCATAATTATCTACAAAACACTTAATATTAATGTTCCTAATATCCAATTTATGGGCCATCTTGCCCCGAGATTACGAATCTTTTAAAGTAAAATTTCATGTTCAATCTAAAATTGTATATTGTAATTTGTGAACAAAACCTCGAGTTGAGCATGCATTTGTACTCAAAAAGGTTTCGTAATCTCGGGGCTTGGTCTACTTTCTTCTCGCGTTGTCTCGCATACATTCCATAGAAAGAAACAACCAGAAATATTCTCATTCACACAATGGATATCTAACTACAACATACTTCAAATACTTCATTAATTCCATCAATTACCTCGTATCACGGCCAGTTTACAAGCTATTCTTTGATACGTGGCTACCTGCGTAGTTGAACGGCAACGACTGGAGATAGTTTTGCCGTGCAATATTCTTTTAACATGGCAATTTGAACTTTGGCTTGTAGTGCGAGTCATTAAGATGCTTTGAAGATGCCGACAACGATTCAGAACAGAAAGTGGTCGCCCTATATATTCTGTACCACCGTCAATGAAATGAAGTAATGCTTTACTTCATTATTTCATTGACTGTGATATATGAAACTAAATTCAAATAATGTATACTTATATATATTCCCTTTCCGTTCATTTCAATTCAGAAATAAACCCTAAATTAAATGTAATTATTATTATGTTATTATTTGTTTTCCTATATATTTATTCCCTTTCCGTTTATATCAATTCAGAAATAAAACCCTAAATTGAATGTAATTATATAGTATGTTATTATTTGTTTTCCTATATAAACCTAAGAAATTGAATCAGATTTTATTATTTGCTTTCCTTTTTTTAAAGTTAAGTACAGTATGCATGTATGGAAATAAATGTATAAAATGTACGTTTCAATTTAAGTCAAACTCTCTAAAAACCCGTTTATTGATCAGTATAGATAATCTATAGATAATTATGTCCGACTCTCAAATTTCAGTACATTATGAAATCTTAGCCAAGGAACTTGTAATTTACACCCATTTCCGATTCGAATTCAAAACCGTGCAGCCTTCATAACAACCCAACCTTTCATTCCACTAATGCTCCACGAACCATTTCACACTAAACAGGATTCCATCTCTCATTAACAAACGATTAATCGGTATACCCGAGTATAACGACACAATAGAAGACATTCTAGGAATGTCTCGGCAGTACCTCGATATATGGTAATGTGTAACTAATCTATCCAATGACCTGTGTAGTGCTCAAGATTGGAGGAGGGGGCGTGTAGACCAGTATGGGTTAATCAATTGTTCCCTGGAGGTTCAGGGTTTACGGGGTTATACAACTCATTTCAAGATTTCCACAATGTGCGTAAAAAATTAACGATCCAGAACATGCATGCTTTAGGAATGTGTTCAAATATGCCGATATGCAAGGCATTCGTTAAAACTTTTGAAATACTGTTGTTGCCTGTTCATTGCACTCGTTGTGTACCATTCAAACTCGACTTGTACCACCGTGAAATTGAAATTGTAAATTACGGTAGCGAGGTGAGGATTAAACTATTTACTTAAATCCCCAGAGAATATGGATAGTTCAGTGTATGTCTTGACAATGTTAGAAAAATACGATTTTGTTCGGTCAATCAGTCAATCATCTGAGTCCGTATTCTCGAAACTTCGTAGTCAAGTTCGTAAATACTAAGAATTTGCCTAACTGGTTTCTGCTTATGTTAATTTTTTAAGCGATCTTTTCTCACTAAGAAATTCTTGGCTAAGAAGTTTCGAGAATAGGGCCCAGGGTTCATATTTCCAACTAAAGCGAATTTATC
>JAUTBZ010145671.1:0-27418 GCA_032361785.1 Lepetodrilus galriftensis
TCTCCTTCATCAGAAAAAACGATAGAGGCCAGATCTGTAATACCAGGCCGCACTGTAATTAATCTATTTTCTTCATCGGTATAGGTTGCGACTTCCTGTTTGACATTCGGCCTAGGGCCAACAAGGCTCATGTCGCCTTTGAGGACGTTCCAAAGCTGGATAAGTTCATCAAGCTTGTAACGCCGAACAAAATGGCCGATGGCAGTAATGCGGTTATCATCATTTGCGGTTGAATCGACACCAGTTTTGTCGGCGCCGACAATCATGGATCGCAATTTAACCATCTTGAAAAGTTTATGGTTTTTGCCAACTCGCTCAGCGATGTAAAAGGGAGAGTGGCCATCTTGTCTCCAGATTAGAAACATGGAGACCAGCAAAACAGGACTGAGCAGGAGAAGTCCTGTCAGCGATCCTGTGATATCAATAAGCCTTTTTATGACTGGGTATTGTTCCATAGCCCTACCGATGTTGTGCCCCTGCCTGTATCAAAGTTAGAGCCTGTTCCTCAATTGCATCCGTATTGATCTGGTAATAGTCCCGCAGATAGTCCTGATCCCCGACAACGGAAGAAAACATATCTTGAAGGCCAATCCTTTTAAACTGGCCACCAAAACCAGCTTCAGCCAAAACTTCAGAAATGGCGCTGCCCAAACCGCCAAGAATAGTATGCTCTTCAATGGACAGGATACAGCCAATATCTTTCATACAGGACAGAACTTCTTGGTTGTCAAATGGTTTTAAGGTGTGCATGCTGACAACTCGCACTGAGTGACCTTGTTTTTCAAGCCTGTCAGCTGCTTTGACAGCCTCACTAAGAATTCCGCCAGAACAGACTAAGGCGATATCCTGACCTTCCCGAATGCGTCTGGCTCGGCCAACTGTGAAAACACCACCAGAGGATTCTGTATCAATAGGAACCTGTTTTTCAATGCGTAAATATCCTGTACCAGGAGACTGTGCCAAGGCCAGGGTTGCTTCACGAGATTCATAGGCATCCGCAGGAGCAATCGTCACAATATTGGGGATAGCACGTAAAATGGCCAAGTCTTCTGTAGCATGATGGGACATGCCAAGAGCGCCATAGGTAAAACCACCGCCAGACAAGACAATGGTGACATTGGCTTCATGATATGCTGCATCATTCCGAATTTGTTCCAGACAGCGTAAAGTTGAGAAGTTGCCGATTGAATAGGCAAAAACCGTCCAACCTTCAAGTGCCATACCTGTCGCGATGCCAATCATATTCTGTTCAGCAACACCAACATTGAGGAATTGTGAGGGAAAGCGGCTAATATATTCATTAAAGATGCCAAACCCCAAATCACCTGTCAAAAGCATGAATTTACTATTTTTTTCAGCAAGCTCTATAATGGCTGTAACAAAACTATCTCTCATGATGCGGGTTTCCCTTGTTCGAGTTCCCTGACGGCATCTTCATATTCCTTATCTTGCGGTGAACGATAATGCCACAGGACAGAGTTTTCCATAAAGCTGATGCCCTGACCCTTGGTCGTGTTGGCAAGTAGAACACGGGGACGGCCATCTTGGTCTGGGGCACGACCTAAAATATCAACAAGGGCAGTATGATCATGGCCATCCATATCATGAACATCCCAGCCAAAAGCCCGTAGTTTGTCAGCAAAAGGCTCAAGACCAAGTGTATCAGAAATGGACTTCATGCTTTGTAGTTTGTTATAATCAATGATTGCTGTCAGATTGCTAAGTTTGTTGTGGCTTGCAAATAAAAAGGCTTCCCAGTTTGAGCCTTCATCACACTCACCATCACTCATCAGAACAAAAACACGGTGTTGTTCACCAGAGAGCTTTGCGGCCTGAGCCATGCCACAGCCTACGGGAAGACCATGTCCCAAAGACCCTGTGGAGAGTTCTACACCTGGAATATCCTTGTGGGATACATGACCTGATAGGATTGAGCCATTTTGATAATGTTTCTCAAGCATCTCGATAGGTAAAAAACCCGTTTCAGCCAAGGCGGCGTAAACTCCTGCACCAGCATGTCCTTTGGAAAGGATGAATCTATCCCGTTCTGGATGGCGTGGCTGCGTGGGATCAACCTTCATGATATGCCCATACAGAACAGCCAAGATATCCGCAATGGAGAGGACAGAACCGATATGGGAACTCCGCCCCCGGTTGACCATATTGACAGCATGCCTGCGGATACGCCATGCCAAAAGGGCTGTTGAACAGTCTCCTGGTACATTTTGTGCCTTTATATTGGCCTTGTCACTATCCATTTTTTGCATATTTCCTGTTTGTATGTTTGCAATATCGTCCTGCGCCAAATTGTTTTAGGGCGCATATCTTAACCCATAAACCATTCCAGTTTGCTCGCACTATTGTACTAGTCTAGGACAGCAAAAGAAACATATGGGTCAAAAGGCAACCTTTGCAGCTTCAGGCCATTATCCTTGAAATATTCCAACATGGCCTTTGTTTCGCCAGGCCATAGTGGGTTGTCAAGCTCATCAAAGGCAATAATAGCGCCTTTCGGCATATGGGGTACAAAATTCTCAAGGGCAACCTTGGTTGGTTCATAAAGGTCAAAATCCAAGAACAGGAGACTGATCAATAGGTGCGGATTTTCTTCAATAAAGATTGGAATTGTTTGGGTAGCATCGCCCTTGACCAATTCAACTTTTGGGATATGGCCAATGAAACGTGTTGAATCATGAATTTCTGACAACTGGTTGATTTCATCAAAAGTATCCGCAGCAAGATCCCCTTTCTGAACATGGTCACTGGAGGATGACATGTCTTCTTCCGCTACGCTGGGAAAACCTTCAAAGGTATCAAAACCATAAACCCTTCGTGTCAGGTTAACAGGTTCCATAATAGCTGAGAATTTGGCCCAGCTTGTAATGCCAAAGCCCTGATGGACACCACATTCAATAATGGATCCCTTGACATTAACAATCTTTTTAAAGATTTCATAAAGGACAAGAAAGCGTGTCAGGTTTTGACGCCGAACATATTTAGGAAAATTTTCCATTTTCTTTTCCCAAGACAAGGGATTGCTGTCAAAGAGAACTTTGTTTTTCCCAGCTTCTTCTTGTTCTGCTGATGTCCTGAGACCGGCTGAAACGGCTACTTTTTTCTGTGTCATATGAACCTGTTATTCTATTGTTTATAAAGAAATGTCTTTATTGGTAAAATGAAGTGATGTGCTTGATAATATAGTGAACCTCATCATCACTTAAGGCGGTGTGCAATGGCAGGAGCATAAAGCGTTTTGTCATGGCTTCTGTAAAGGGAAGGTCATCATTAAGGTTCAGTTGCTCAAACTGGTGGATGGTATGTCCTCCCCATTGGATGATAGTTCCTATCCCCTGTTCCTGGAGATAATTGCGTAAATCATCACGGCTGTCTGCCTCAATCTCATAATTCTGGAAAACATCAAAATGGTCACCATTTTCTGTTGGGGGTGGAGGCAGCAATAGTTCGGCGATATGCTTCAAGCCTTCATCATAGAGACCTGCTATCTCCCGCCGCCGGGCAATATCGTGATCATACCGACCAAGTTTTGCCAGCAGAAAGGCGGCCTGCAAATTATCCAGCCTAGCATTGAAACCCCATTGTTCAACTTTTCCTGACTTGCCGCGGCCATGATCCCGTATCTCACGAATTTTTTCTGCAATCTGGTCGTTATTGGTAACAACAGCTCCGCCATCTCCAAAACAACCCAGTGTTTTTGCTGGGAAAAAGGAAAATGTGCCAACGTCCCCAATGACACCCGCAAACTGACCCTTGAATTTTGCGCCAAGAGCCTGACAGGAATCCTCTATAATTTTCAAGTCATGCTTTTTGGCAAGTGCTGAAATCTTGTCCATATTGGCGACACGGCCATTGAGTTGAACGGGCATAATGGCACTTGTCCGCTCAGTGATGGCTTGTTCAATGAGGTCTGGATCAATCAGATGATCTTTTGCACATTCCACAAGGACAGGTTTAGCACCAGCATGATGGATGGCCGCTGCAGAGGCGACAAATGTATGGGAAGGGACGATGACCTCATCACCTTCCTTGATTCCTGCGGCAACCAGACCAGCATAAAGAGCCATTGTGCCATCGGCAGTACCAATGGCATGTTTAACATCTAGATAGGAGGCCAGTTCCCGCTCAAAATCTTCAAGGTCACGTTGCATGATAAAGGCACCACGCCGACATACATCACTAAAGATGGATGTGTATTCCTCTTCATGATCCATGAAAAGTTTTGGATAGTTAAAAAAGGGAATATCCATGTCCAACTGCTTTCATCATAAATTTTTAAAGTTTAGCTTTTGTCTTCTAATGTGCCAGCGCAATAAATGACTTTGTAATTTTTTTCTGCATGATCTTTTGATAGGGCAATTGGCGATTTATAGTCTATCTTTTCTGCCCGAATTTCAGCTGGCATTGACACCAACTTACCAAAAACAAGACGTTTTAGTATTTTTTTGCCAGCCATGGTTTTTGGCATCAACCCAGAGGCAACAACGATTTTCTTGATGGGACGCAGGATATTGGAAATAGTCGAGGACTGTCCTTGAGGCCAATATCCATAAGGTGATGAGGAGAAACCATATTTTTTCAGGAGTGCCACCAATTCAACAGTTCCAAAATAGGTCTGGGAATAAGGACTGGGGTTAAAGTCAAACAGATCCTTGTTTGCGGTAACAATCAGGACATGCCCCTTGAGACGCAAGACACGTTGGCATTCTTGCATAAATTTTTCAGCATCAGGAATATAATAAAGGGCTTCAAACAAGATAATCACATCTAGGCTGTTATCTTCAAAAGGCAGTTCTTGTGCATCCATAACCTCAACAGGAACACGGTCTCCATAATATTTCTTGGTATTAGCAACGAGGGTTTTATCAATATCTCCAGCGTGAACAGATTTAGCTTTTGATGCCAGATAGCCAAGTCCTTGTCCATTACCACAGGCAATTTCCAGGACATCCTTGTCCTGACAATATTCACCTGCCCAATAATAGCGGTGATAGAGACGCTCAACCTGTTCAGCTGTAACATCATCACCTGCAATCTCTGTAACTGTGGTAAAATCCTGACCCATATTTTTTACTTTTCTACAAGTCTTTCCAACCAAACAGTCAGGAAGTTTTGGATATGATGCGAAATATCAAATATTTTTGTAGATTACATTAACAATGTATTCGCTTCTATACTCATTGCTCTTGTTATCAACAGCTATATTTGTGACAAAGAACTATGTTTTTAGGCTTGGAGCGTGAATTGGTATGTTCTTTCGATGAGTTTTTGCAAAATTTTTGGCCTGTAGTAAGGGGCTAAATGGTTTTTAACAAGGCTGTTAGAAAACCCATAAAAAGGTTTTTCCTATGAGAGCCATGGCAGGCATTAAACTATCCTTGACCAAGGTAATCGGTGTCTTGGTCTTGGTTAATGCAAGTTAGCGTTAATAAAACTATAAAAATAATGATACAAATAGATATAGTTACTATGTAATTAGGTTGTTATGAAATGTACGTTATTTTAAACAACCAAGCCCCCTACCCTCAAAATCTAAAAATCTAAACCTATAGGGAATTTTTATGTATATTAAATCCGTCTATCAATCTAAGTATGATAATTTAAAAACCTGTTAAGTTTATTAAACTATCGACTAAAATTTTCCTCTTAACTAAAGAAAATTTATGAAAATTGGATATGCCTGCGTATCAATTGCTGACCAGAAAATGTATTGCCTACAAATCAACGCTTACGTTTTTTTATGGTTCAAATCACAGAAATAAAATATTTTAGTCTCTCATAAGAACTATTTCAATTCCTTCAACGATGAGCTCTCTTAATGTAACTTCACGCTTAGCAGCTTCAATTTTTAATAATTTATGTAACTCTGGCGGACAATCAAAAACGACCCTTTTCCTTTTACGATTAGACTTTTTAATGTCTAATTTTTTTCTCTCTTTTTCCTGAATAATTTTCTCAGCTTGCCTAATAATATCTTCTTCAATTTTATTTTTTTCTTCTAAAAGATCATGAGAATCACCACTTATTCTATTTCCAAAAGAAGCTACGTTTTTATTGTTTTTCATAATATGATGTAACCTCCATTGTTATATGAAATTAAAAATAAAGAGACAAATCAATTCTCACCCCCAAAAGAACGTAAGAAAAACAAAAGAGGAACTTTATTTTGGCTTTAAAAGACCAGACAGACATAATAAAAAATAAAAGAACACCAAATCTTTATATCTTTCAAAATTTTACAAAGCTATAAACTTCATAAGAACGATACATCTTGAAATTTGATCCCTAACATTTTTTCAAATCCTCTAACTCTAAAATTCAAAAACAGCATAATCTAGCATTATCCAAGAGTTTCTATATCTCTATGTTTATGTAATACCTAGAAAAACATAGATATAGCCCTCTATATCTAGCATAAACATAGAGATATGAAAATGTTGTTCTGTAGTACTATAGCGAGATAGGGAATAATAACTATAGGAAGCTATGCTTTGAATAAGAACAAATAAGGTTCTTATCTTTACATAAAATGTAAAATCATACCTTCAAAATTGCATAATCGTCATTCCCTTTTTCAAATCTAAAAATAAGATTTTTTCTCAAGGTCTGGGGGCAGTTTATGAAAAAAAGACCAAAAGTCAAACATCTCAATTGAAAAATTTTGCTATATCCAAAGTATCTGAGGCAAGCGAGGGTAGAATGCCCTGTGATAAACGACCAAGGTAGAACGGCGTGAAAAGCATGCCTTTTCGCTGTTTTAAAGCTATGTTAAAGACTGGTTACACCAACAGTGAAACATTCGTACTTCAATCTTGGAAAGTCAAAACACCAGAAATTGCCTAAAAATTGAAGGGCAATGATGGCGCTCGAGCGTCAGATAAAAGCGTACAAAACGTCTGCAAAATCTCAAAAATGTATCTGGCTTTAAAGCAACGCAGAATAGGTGAAATAAGTATTAACCACCAAAGTACACTAAAAATTAATTAAGGCCTCTCAGCAAGCCTTTAAAGTCCTTATAGGGCAGAATCTTAAGAGGATCAAAGATCTTACCTTGCTAAGAAAATGAAAAATCTATCAAAATTGTATTTGGCTGATTGCAGACTCTGGATGTGTGTTTCACGCACTTCGTTAATTAAGAAAATAAATCCGCTATTATTTCTATATTTGAGGTTATTCACAGGGTTGTCCACAATCCCTTCGTGTTAAATACGTGTTAAATACGTGTTACGGACAAAAAACTACTCTGCAACACATTGATAATAAACAATATATTAATATTCAAGGTAACTAATAGGCCGAACAAAAGTAACTAATAGGCCGAATCTAGGTAACTAATAGGCCGAATCTATGCTAGGTAATTAATAGGCCGAATCCTGTCTTTCAAATATGGACACTGATAGGCCGAATTAACATTAGGTAACTGATAGGCCGAGTTCATTATTATGGTAGTTAAAAAAACAAACACATATGAGGTTTTATTGCCAGAACGCCATCCCCGAAAAGAATTGTTTTTATGTGACCTTGCTGATGCTGCCTTAAAAGATGATATGGCAAGCATGGAACATCCTATTTTTAGTTTATCAAAAAAGCCTGATACAACAATCCGTCATTATGAAAATGACAAGGTTAGGATTGAGGTTATTCCCAGTGTGATGGGTGTTGCAACCATATATGACAAAGATATTTTGATATATGCTGTATCCAAAATAATGGCGGCAAAAAATAAAGGAGAAACCCCTAATCGTGAAGTGGTCATGTCGGCACGAGATTTATTGATATTTACAAACAGACCCACAGGTGGAACGCAATACAAAAGGTTAAAGGATGCCTTGAACAGGCTTAATGGGACAAGGATTTCTACAAATATCAAAACAGGGGGAGAAGAACAGTTCCGAGCATTCGGCCTTGTGGATGATGTTTTGATCCGAAAATCAGATAAGTCTGGGCAGGTTATAGAATGGGGTGTTACACTGTCTAAGTGGTTGTTTAATGCCATTGAAGCCAATGAGGTTCTCACCCTACATCCTGACTATTTTCGTCTGAGAAAACCTTTAGAACGCCGCGTTTATGAACTTGGTAGAAAACATTGCGGCGTTAAAAATTCATGGAAAATCAGCCTTGAACTTTTACAAAAAAAATCAGGATCCTTAAGTCCGCTAAAGCGTTTTAAACAGCTGATCAAAGATATTATCAAAAATGACCATCTTCCAGACTATCACCTTAGTATGGATGATAAAAATATGGTCACTTTTACAAGAAAGAATTTATCGAAAGTTGGAGACCTGTCTTCTGACAAAAAACAATCATCAAATACGATATACACAGTTGATAATCTTGACCAATATATTGATAATAAGGCACAGAAAAAATGCCCAAAACTTGCTAGAGATAAGGGGATAGATTATTATTTCCTCAAAAATGAATTTTGTAATTTTCTGAATACCAAAGGCGTCCCTGAAAATATCAGTGCGTCTTTCATTGGCTTTATTAAACAGAAAAAGATTGTTTAACTTTCACCCAAAAGAAAGGATTGATAATTTCTATCGTTCTGAATTTGGAAGCGAAGGTTTCAAAAGATGCACCGCATTTAGTTAAAGTGAAATAACATTGTTGTTTTTAAATCTAAGGTTTATCATTAAGGTAATTGTAACAACAGTATTGAAATAGATTGGACAATTATTGTTAGCTCTGTAAGTTAAGAGTTTTGACTTGTGACTTTTTGCTGCCCTAAATGTCTGTACTATAATTATTATGGGTAGTCTATTATGAAATATGGATCGATATTCGAATGGGTAATCACAATACTTTCGTCAAGAATTTCAGGGTTGTACTCTTACTGGCGGTTGTCAGTTTGATTATCCTTGTTAGCATTTCCGAAAATTTATATAAGAAGAATATGATGTCAGAAAAACAGGGTAGAGGGACAGGGATAGCTCTTCATGATCGTTTTTCTTCATTACAGGACTATCTAGATTGGGGTCGAAAAAGCAGAATTGCTGATTTGCAATATTACCAGGAAATATCCTCAGGAAAATATCAGATTACACCTGGTCGTGGACATACTTGGGATAAAATGATATACAGTTATGAAGAATTAAGGAAAAAACTCGGGTTTGCAAGATAAATTATCAGAGTTGTCCTGAGGTTACTAATGCAAATTTAGCGACCTCCTTTTAAAGTTTTAAATTATTAGGAATTAGACAAGATGAGTATATTTGTAGATGCACTTGACAGTGGTTTTATTGCCAATGGTGGCGCAAATATCACTTACTCGTTTTCCAATGATTATTCTACTTGGAGTAGTCACGAAATAACCCAGTTTGAAAGTGCCCTGCAACAATGGGAAGATGTTGCCAACATTACCTTTACCCCCGCAGCAACCCAAGCCAGCGCTGAATTCGTTTTTTATAATACATCTGATGCAGAAATCAGGTCTGCTCTCAACGTTCCTGCCAATGCCACTTCTCCTCTAGGTGCTTTCGAACTGCCAAACGGCACATCATCTCAGCAGGAAAGTTGGTTCAACTATCAAAATACTGGCTGGGATTGGAATAATGCAACAGGCGGTCTAGGGCAGGGTGGCTATGGCTTTATTACTATTTTGCATGAAGTTGGACATGGTCTGGGTCTGAACCATCCACATGATGGTTCCCCGCTTTTTCCAGGAATTACGGGACCTTCTGATGCCTATAGTACAGGCACAAATGGCTATAATCAGGGGATCAATACTGTGATGTCCTATAATGACGGTCTGGTGTCCAATGGGTTAAGTCCAAGTTCAACACAAGGTTATGGTTGGACAGGAACCCCGATGGCTTTTGATATTGCAGCCATACAGGAAATGTATGGTGTCAATACAACTTTCCATACAGGAGATGATACTTATATTTTGCCCAGCAGTAATGCCATCGGAACATTTTATTCTTCCATATGGGATGCTGGCGGGATTGATACCATCGTTGCCCAAGGCAGTGCCAATGCCATCATTAATCTCAATGATGCTTCGTTGATCAATGGGGATGTGGATGCTGGTGGTGTTGTTTCAGCAAGCTCTGGAATTTATGGGGGATTTACTATTGCCAATGGCGCTATTATTGAGAATGCGACAGGGGCTGATGGTAACGATATTATAACTGGTAATGAAGCCGATAATGTCTTAATTGGCGGCGGTGGATCTGACCAACTTTTTGGAGGCATTGGCAATGATACCATCTATTTTGATATAGGTGACGACCTTGCTCATGTGCTAGGTGGAAGTGGCTATGACACACTCGTTTTTACCAGTGGTGGTGTGCCAAGCACTTTTGGTCTTCTTGCCCATGAATTTGAGGCTGCACGCCAAGAACTTACAGATACAAACGGGGCTTCTTGGGACACGATTATACGAGAGTATAATACTGGTTGGCAATTGGAGAAGGAAACCACTATCAATGATGATAGTACATATTCCGTCGTAGCTTATGAACTGGGCGCTGAGAGTTGGGACACATCAACAAGATCATTTGATGCTGCGGGAAACCAAACCCAACGCTTTATTACCTATGACGATAATAATGCCCTACGCTATGGCTATGACACAGATGGTGTAGGAGCTGGGCTACAGGACTGGCTTCAAGAATTTTCTGACCTTGGTACAACCTTAACCCGTTATACTGATTATGACCAGGATAACAATCAGGTTTGGGACTCAACCTATAACCTTTATGATGCTGCTGGTGTCCGAACACAGCAATATATTGATTATGATGATTTATCATCAGCTCGTTATGGCTATGCTCCTAATGGATCAACTGACTGGCTTCAAGAATTTTCATTTGGAAGTACGCTGGAACGTTATACAGACTATGATCAGGCAGGGACAGAGACGTTTACTTCTTTCTACAACCTGTTTAATCCCGCAGGTGTCCAGACCCAGAAATATATAGACTATGATAATGGTACGTCTGGGAGGTTTGGTTATGCGTCTGGCGATATAGATTGGCTTCAAGAAAACAGAGCTGACGGTACCCTACAATATTATACAGACTGGGATCAGGCAGGAACAGAGACCTGGGAACATTTTGTCAATACTTATGATACAGACGGAACAACCATTCTGGCGCGTCATTTCTTTAATGATGATGGCACTGATTTCTGGCTGTAAGACATCTGGGATGAGCGACATCTCTGTGGGCTAAAATGATACGCTCCAGAGGAACTTTCCTTCATCCCCATATAGACCTGTCAAAATTTTTGATGGTCTGCCATAGGGCAGTTTTTTCAGAGCGACACAGAAGGCATCCTGTCTGATGCCATTTTTCTTAAAATTAAAGTCTTGGCTGATAAAACCAAATTTTTGCCTTTCCTTGGGCAGTCTGTCCTTATCCAGAGGGTAATAGTTCAGCGTTACTGCTTTAAAGTTAATATCAGATTCTGTACAGCTCCGTTTGATATAGAGCATATAATCCTCAACAACCCTATATACCTCAAAATTAGATTCTTTGAAATCTTCAAAGAATTCAGGTTTATGAAACTGGGTTCTGAGCCTGATCTGTCTTAAAATTTCTTTACAAGAAACCTTGAGTGTCGTTTTTTCCCCGTTGTTATATCGGATACATTGTTCCAGTTCCTGAACCATTTCAGAAAAAGGTCTGAGTTCAAGCAGGACTTCTTTCCTTTCTTTTTGTGCAGAAGGAAGGACGCGCAAAGTAAAGAAGAAAGATACAGCTGCGACCAGTACAAGTCCCACCATGATCTTGATAAGGTTGGCAAAAGGCATATCAATCAATTCTCCAAATCAGTACAGTCTATAAGCTTTGTATTATATTGGTGGCAGTGGTTCCGTTAGCTTTTTTATGAGCACGAAGGTTAATAACAAGAAATTAAGCCACCATGTTGACCACATGGAGTGGGTTACAAGAAGGTTAATGCAAATCATGGAATAGGTTGCTAGGATTCCCGCTGATTTCCTTACCCCTATTTGTAGACGGACAAAAGAATCATAAAGATAATATAGGGGCACCAGTAAAAAAATTATACCTGCTAGTCCTAAATCATTCCAAACCTGAAGAAATAAGTTGTGGGGATGATTGTAGACCTTGTTGCCACTTTGAGAAACCCAAGGGACATATAAATTTCCATATATTTTTGAACTTTGGATCCCTCGTCCAAACCATGGTGCTTCCATTGCGTTAAGGGCGCTCTTATTCCAGATTGCTGTGCGGTCAGCTATATTATATAACAATCCACTCGCATTGGAACTCGATGGCATGAAATAATCAACCAGTTGGTATGTGAAGGGAGCCGTGATTAACAAGAGGGCAATGAAACCAAACAGAAGGAGGGCGGCAAGCTGAATGTTCTTCTGACTCCAAAAATAGATAAGAAGGGAAACAGGGAGTCCGATCAAGATGACTTCCTTAGGGTGTTTGACAATCAGATTTCCATTTTCAGAAGATCCCACCAATGACAGGCTGACAAGCCAGACAAGTGCCATGATAACAAATATATATTTTTTTTCATCGGCTGAAGAAACAAGCAACAGGGCAAACAGTAATATGGTGAATATTTCGATGGCAATATTCAGGATCTTGAAGGGATATATTGGTAAGATGTTACTCATACCTGTGAGGACGGAACCAAAATTATAAACGGATATGACTAAGAATAGTATGGTGGCCACAATCATTCCAATCCTGAATAACGGCCGGAGCAGTATATTATAGGTTAGATCCTGAGATGGCTCCATATAGATGAAAAAAAAGAGCATGATGAAAACGAAAAGGGGTTGGAAATAAAGCCGAATCCAGACCATTCCCCCAGCATCATACTGATATTTCAAGATATGCAGTGCGATATAAACGATAAAAAGAGCTATGATCAAATAAGGGAAACGGGAAAAGGTTTTGTAAAGCCTGTACCTTTCCTCTGGTTTTTGGAAAAGTCGTATAACTATAACCACACTACCGAAAAATAAGGGAAGTTGGAGCATGTGAAAATTGAGAAATGGCAGTAAGGGCAGACACAAAGCCAAACAACTTGTCACTGTAAGATAGAAAAGGGTGGTGTCAAAACGGTCTGATGATCGTGATTGCTGATACCATTGCTTGATTGTAGAAACGTCAGTTTTCCAAGGTTTAAATAGTCTTGCTAAAAAGTAAGAGGCCTGTTTGTTTTGAAGGAACATCAATAACCACTTTATTCTTTCCTGGCGCAAGCCAATATCAGGAAACCGACAATAGCCAAATAGCTGACAATACAAAGCCTAGACAAAAATATAGGCCATAGATAGTCACAAGACTATGGTTATTTAGGATGATTAGCTCAGCTATCTGAAGAATTTACATTCTCGCTACCAGTACTATCCTATGAGACTCTGTCTTGCAAGTTTCTGGTACCTTGCTAGCTAAGGTTAAGGGAGCAGGGTCAATATTATTATTTTTCAGACTGATACCATTATCAGCTATCAGCAAGTCCTTGTTTCAGCGTGATTTTTGGAACCTAGCCCAGTAGCTTTAACCGCTCGACAGATATCAACTTGCAGAGTGTCCTGTCCGTTTTTTTATGCCTAATTTCTGAGTGCGCGAAATTGGTGATCTAGACTATGATATTAAAGGGGGCTTTACAAGGCCTTGATAATCTCATTTGCCAGCAAGGCTCCACCAACCAGACTGAGATGGTCATCATCAAAGTAAAAGATCTTTTCATGATCATTGGCGGCACAGCGTGCAGTCACAAAGCTATTACAAAAAATATGGTCAGGGTAGATACGAATAAGGTTCTTGTGCTGGCCAATTTTGTCAAAGGTCTTAATAACGGCCTTTGAACGCTGTTTATAACGTGCATATGAAGTTGTCAAAATAGCTTGATGTTGCTGGGCACGCAGTTTGTAGAGAGTTTGTGGAACATGCCAACCCACTTCTGGTATTGGGTAAACGAGGATGACTTTTTTTCCTAGTGACAGCAGCTCCTTAATGGACTGACGATAAATTTTGGCGACTTGCTTACGTCGATTTCCCTGTAGGGGAGCTACTGGTGTATATCCCACTGGATTACCCTTTTCAACACCACCTTGGTGGTTGTCAAAGCGTGTTCCCTCAAGCATCAGAACATAACGCCCAACGAGAATAACTCCTTTAATTTTTTCCTTGAGTAAGCGGTCGCGAACCCGTCTATTCCACTGGGGACAGGTGCTTGTCATGTCAAAACGTTTTAGACCTAGTGCATAAGGGCAACCATCAGTGGTGAACTGGATGGCCTTTATGCCAGCACGTTTTAGGTTGGCACTGATGGAAGGTGCAAGGGCTCCAGCATGACTGTCTCCAATAAGGGCATAGCTGGGTTGAGCATCTGGATCTCCAATAAAACAGGCTATGTTGGCTTGACGGTTATGGCACCTCGTTCCATTCTGGACATGGAGCTTGATGCCGTTGGATTTTTCAGATGTGAGGGTTTGCTGAATATCACTGGGTGTGTGGCCAGGGAAGCCATTCTGTGAGTAGATATAGCCTCCGAACAAGACAGGCAAAAGTGTAGAGACTAGGGCTACCCCCCATACTGTCCGTTCAGGAATCTTGGTTCGGTTACGGAATGGTTGTTCAACCAGTTTCCATGACAAACTTGCCAACAGGAGAGCCAACGCTATCAGTAGACTATATTCCATAGTCTGGAGATCATTAACCTGATGCAGACGGGCGAAAGCAAATAGGGGCTGGTGCCAGAGATAAAGAGAATAGGAGATGAGGCCAATGCCAACAAAAAGACGGGATGATAACATCCTTGTTCCCCAGTCCTTACCACCACCAAACCATAGGATAAGGGAAGTGCCAAGAACAGGTACGAGTGTGAAGAAACCAGGATGGGGAGTAAGTCTTGTAAAAAGTGCCATAGATATAAGGATGAGGCCAATTCCAGCTAGAGGGAATTGTGAGACAAATTTGGAACGAGCATCTGTCTGTGATTGCAGTGCTGACAGTAATCCACCAGCAGCCAGTTCCCACCCTCTTGTTGGTAGTAGGTAAAAGCTGGCTGAAGGGTCATGCCCTAGCCCCCACTGTGCTAGGAATAGAGAGATCAGCCCAAAGGCCAATAAAAAAGTTACCAGCCATGCTCGTCGGTAACGATAGATGAGAAAAAGGACAATTGGAATGATAATATAGTACTGCTCCTCTACTGCCAAAGACCATGTGTGGAGTAGAGGGATGATTTCATTGTCTTGTGCAAAATAACCGCTGTCCTTCCAGAACAGCCAGTTAGAAGAGAAGAGTGCCACAGCCACCAGACTCTGGGCAAAGGCCTTGAACTGATAATGAGACATGGTTATCCATGCTAGAGGCAAACATGTGACAAGAACGACAAACAGGGCTGGTAATATACGTCTGGCACGGCGTTCATAAAATTTACGGAATGAAAATGTCTGTTTTTTCAGGTCTGAGAGGATAATAGTTGTAATCAGGTAACCGCTGATGACAAAAAAGACATCAACCCCTAAAAATCCTCCTCTGAAAGGCGGAAGCCCAGCATGGAATAGGATCACAGGAAGAACTGCAAGAGCCCGTAAGCCTGTTATGTCAGCTCTATATTGCATAAGCTTCTTCGCCCCCAGCAGGATCCTGTTCTTCTTTGATCAATACGGTTTTTCTAATCTATGATTAAGCCTGTTTCCTAACTATCTCCTCTTGCTGGAATACAGGAATCTTTCCTGACAGACAAGACAGCAATCTATCTGGGTATTTTGTGGGAGGTGTTTTTTTGGGGAAAGGCGATACCTGCTTGTCCTAGATGGCTGCTTGTCCTAGATGGCTGTCTGTTCTAACCGTTGGTGGAAGAGACTGGAAAAATATGGATTCCAATTATCTGGGGATAAAGGTGTCTTCAAGGGGGATTTTCTTGTTCCTGCCTGTAAGCTGACATCATATTGGGTTATTATATTCCGTCCAATAAGCAGTATAGGGTTATTTTGCCCCTTATTTGACCAGTCTGAGAAATGCTAGGACAATGAAGATAGCGCGCTATATTGGGTATGCACATGGCCTATTCTGGAAACTGGCAGCTTTGCTTAGTAAATTTCTCTTCCTTATATTGGTTGTTCCTAAATTGCCTGATACCGTCTTTGCTGAATATATATTTACGATGACTATTACGCTTTTTCCTGGGTTGCTCTTGTCCCTTGGTGCTTCTGAACATTTGCCAATTATCATTCGAGGTGATCGGGAAAAGATGGAAAATTATGCCCCACTTTATTCGTTCTATCTGGGAGTTTGTGCCAGTTTTATGCTGCTTTATTTCCTGACCGGCAGTATGACAGCTCTTTTGCTTTGTGTCGCTTCAGTACACATGGTCTACTTTATGTTGGCTGGACTGTTGCGTAGTATAGATCCTGGACATTATGAGTGGTTGACCAATCAACCTTCAATTCTATTTTTTTTGGTATGCTTGGCCTATAATGTCCAGAGTGCAGAAAGCCTGGTGCTATTGTTTGTGATAACAAACCTGATGGTGTATATCCCTATTGCGCGTCTAGGTAAAGTTCGGCTATCCCTTGTAATGTCAGATATTGTAAAGGCTTTTACAAGTTTGTTCAGGACATCAAAGAGCGGGACAGTCAAGACAGTGTCCAATCTGTTATTGATTGCAGACATGAGAGCTTTAATCATGGCTCCAAAACTCCTTCTCAAGGCTGTACCGAGTGATAAGCTGGCCATGGCAATCAATATTGGCGAATCTGTCTGGCAACTGGCCATGGTTGTCGTCAATCGAAACTATACACTTTATTGTAAGGGACAAGGGTCTCTCTCTTCATCCCTTAAAAGCGCTGTCTTACTGATGCTGGGGATGATTTTGATTGGTACAACCTTGCTGTTTGTTGATATCCCTATACATATCAACAAGCTTGACTGGAAAATAGCAGGCTGGGCTGTGCTCTTTTTTGCTGCACTTGTTACCTTTATGGAACTGCGTTATTTCCTGTGGGCAAGAGCCATCGGCCAGGTTTGGATTTTTATAGTTCAGACTATTATTATTATTATTCAGGTTCTTATTGTCCTCTTTCTAGATAGCACCCTATGGCTACCAGTGTCTGCCTTGGCAATGCTTTGTCTGTCTGTTTTGTCTCTCTTAATTGTTTCTGGCCTTTCTATGCGCGGTGTGTTTCCGAAACTTTAAGCAGGGCTTGTAATATTCACTGGCATTAGGTGTATAAAAGAGATATATCCCGTTTAGGTTATGGGTATTTATCCCTTGAAGTCTTCAGCCCCTAAATGCTGAAGCAGAAATTTTGTATTCAATGATCAGGAGAAAGTTGGTATGGGGCAGACAAGTGATATGGGAACCCGTGTTTCCGAAATGCGTGAACACATCAAGGAAGTCAGTAAGATTGGTGATGAAGAGTGGAAAAAGGGGCTGAATGACAGGAAATTGAAAGAACTCCAGTTTCATGATGAGCACCGGGATCGTTCCATCGAAACCACTGATGACATAGCAAGTGATACCTATGAAAAGTTCTATGGCAACAGAAAGTATTATAGTGCCACGAACAGCTCACGTGACTATACCAATAACTGGATAGCAACACATGCCAAGGGCAAGGTCTTTCTGGACTATGCTTGTGGTGACGGGAAGAATGCTATTTTGGCTGCTAAAAATGGTGCAGCTCTTGCGCTTGGCCTTGATATCAGCCCTATTTCTGTCGGCAATGCTGCTAATGATGCCAAGGAAAATGGTGTGTCTGATAATACTCTGTTTTTTCAGGCTGATTGTGAGAATACCAAATTGCCAGATAATTCTGTCGATACCATCATTTGTTCAGGTATGTTGCATCATCTTGACCTGTCCTATGCTTTTCCAGAACTTCGCCGTATTTTAAAGCCAGGTGGCCGGATGCTGGCTGTTGAGGCTCTAGATTATAACCCAGCCATTAAGCTTTACCGTATGATGACACCAGCCATGCGGACTGACTGGGAAAAGGCTCATATCCTCAGCTTAAAAGATGTTAATTTTGCTAAGAACTTTTTTAACCTTGGTGAAGTCAAATATTGGCATATTACAGGAATTGCTGCTCCGCATATGAAACCATTGGCAGGGGTATTACATGGTCTTGATGCCGTCCTGACGAAAGTACCTTATGTCCAGAGAATGGCATGGATCTTTACATTTGAACTGTTCAAGCCGAAAAACAATTAGTTTTCTAGCTGTCAGGGATTGGCAAGGTGAAATGAAATGAAAATATGGCTGGTTAATCTTGGGGAACAAATCCCATCTGATCCTGGTAAACCTCGGTTGCTGCGTACAGCAATTCTTGCACAATACCTGACAGACCGTGGACATGAAGTAACTTGGTGGAATGGATCGCTCAATCACCAAGAAAAAATCCAACGGGTAACCGAAACAGAAATCAGGGAAACAGATCAGGGCTATCGGCTTATTTTGCTGTATGGTCGTCTATACCGACGAAATGTTTCGGTCACACGTATTATTAGTCATGTTGAGAATGCCCGCTCATTTCGAGAGACAGCTCCTACACAGCCAAAACCTGATGTGATCCTTTGTGGTTATCCCATGATTGAATTAGCTAAAGCTGCAACAGAATATGCTGTGGAAGAGGGAGTTCCTATTGCAATTGACTTTCGTGACCAGTGGCCAGAAGTTTTTTCTGAGCAATTGCCCAAGGCACTAAAATGGCTGGATCGCCCACTTTTCAGTCGATGGCATAACAGCATGATCTGGTCTGTACAACATGCAACAGCAATCACAGGTGTTACAGACGGTTTTATTGACTGGGCACTTGATAAGGCCAAACGGCAGAGGGGGACGATGGATCGTGCCTTTCACTTGGCGGTTGATCCCCAAAAACCAGCCGAAAAAGCTATGGTGGAAGCAGGTCGTTTTTGGGATGATCATGGCATAAAGGAAGAGGATGATTGTCTGGTTGGGTGTTTTCCTGGTACGCTCAGTAAAAGGCTGGATCTAATGCCTCTTATCCAAGGACTGACAGGTCTTGCCCAAGAGGATAAAAAGCGTATCAAATTTGTCGTGTGTGGTCGCGGTGATCTTGCTGATGCTCTGGAGACAGAGGCTAAGAATGATGATAACATTATTTTTGCTGGCTGGCGCAATGCCTCTGAAATTAGTGTTCTTCTTGATCGGTGTGATTTTGGCACTATACCCTACCGTTCCACAGCTGACTTCATTATTCATTATCCCAATAAACTTGGTGAGTATTTGGGGCATGGACTACCTGTTATGACTGGATTACAAGGATCGACACGAACCTTGTTGGCAGATCATGATCTGGGCTTCTTTTATGAAGAAGGCAATCCAGACAGTGTGACCCACTGTCTCCAAGATATTCTGGGACAGAAAAAGAGCCTCCAAGCGAAGAGAAAGCAGGCGTTGTCCGTTTTTTCTGAGCTGTTTGATGGAACCAATATATATCCTGAGTTCTGTAATTATATTGAGGGTCTTGCTAAGTAAAAGGTCCGTAAAAATGGCTTTGACCTGCCCCAAAGCTAATGAAGATACCTTCACTCAGAAAGTAAGATTCCTTATAAAAAATGATACAGCAAATTGTTACTATGTGCGAGTCTTCGATATTCGCCATATAAGGGGGAAACCTTGTTTTTCGACCCAGCAATTTCTTATAATTTGCTCTAAGGGCTGTTGAGTATTATACTCCTGTTCACCCAGATAACCAAAATTTCTCAACTGAATTTTTCGGGTTTCCGAGTAACAGGAGTATATCTCAAAAAAAATTCTCAAACCATCAAATTTAATCTGATACTAGTTAAACTGGTGTAATAGACTCAGAACAGGCTTCCAGAGAGTGCTTTCTACAAATTTAATGGTGAGATGACTGTCATCCCTGTAGATTACTTTTCCTGCCTTGACGACAGGACAAGTTTTGGAGCCACAGATAATGTCATTGACATTAAGCAAGCCGACCCCTGGAAAGGATGTCGCAACGCGAGCTTCTACATTATTCTGATTAATAGCTCTCTTCCGAGGACGGGTACAAACTTTGCTATCACCATATGCAGAAACACAGTCTCGATATTTTGGATCTGCCAGAGGTGTATCTCGAATGATAGCAACTTTGTGCCCCATTTTGAGAAGTGCTGTGACTGTTCGCCTTAGTCCTTCTTCAAACTCATTTTCGGCAGCACGGCCTGCAATACCTAGGGTACCATCAGAGCCAACTGTCCAACCACTATAACCATTGGAACTGGATAGGATAACAAGATATGGTTTTTTTGCCTGTTCTAGCCGCTGTATAATCAATTTTCGCCACTGATTACAGGATGTATATTCAGATTTTTTGTGGGGATTCCATAATTTTATGTCAGCTGAAGGACAGGATGATTTTGACCAACTATAAAGCCGCCAGCCGTCCATTTTTGCTGCTTTTTGAAAGGCATGGAACCAATGGGCTGCATGACTGTCACCAAACAAAACAACCGTTTTTTTGGAATTCTTATTCCCATACAGGCATTCTGGTTGTTTGACTTCATCACCCAAGTGACACTTGTCTCTATAAGGGATGCCACCATCATCCAGCCTAGATTGCCGAACTTCTTCTACCCACCTTTTGGTATCTGTAGAGGCTAGGGTTCTGATCATATAAGGAAATATAAGAGAAAGGAAACAAACGAGTCCTATCAGACCTACTGCTGGGACAAGCTGACGGAAGGAACCGCCTGTACTCCAGCTCCCATGTCTTAGTGGCGTTTCCACATAGCGGTAGGACAGTTGTGCAAGGATGAATGATAACACAACTGCTAAAAGCAAGAGCCAAAATCCATCACCAATGAATTCCTTGATAAAGATAATTATTGGCCAATGCCAAAGGTAAAGACTGTAAGAACGGTCTCCAAGCCAAACCATGGGAGGGATGGCAAGAAATCGACTGACGATTGTTGCACCATGTTCTTTTTGCCCCAGCCCTGTAATGATGAGGAGGGCTGTTCCTAAAATCGGAAATAGAGTAATGAAGCCAGGGTGGGTGGTATTGCTAGAGACAAGCAAGCAAGAAGCTAGGATCAGGAATAGGCCAATCCAGGCACCATATTTTCGGTATCCCAGACTTTTTTTCATAAGCAACGGGGTATGCAGGGCAATCAGAGCACCCGTAGCCAGTTCCCAGATACGGGCACCCGTATGAAAAAAGGCTAGAGGTTGGTTGTACTGAACTGTGACAAGGCAGAATATGAAAGAAACCAACCATGCTGTCATAAGGATCAAGCTGATGGCGCTCAATTGTCGTGCTTTTGCAATAAATAACCCTGTCAGGAGCATCAGAATTGGCCAGATGATATAGAACTGCTCTTCTACACTGAGTGACCAGTAGTGGATGACAGCACTTGGATCTCGGTTTGAGCTGAAATAGTCAACCTTCACATCTGCAAAATGAAAAT
This sequence comes from Lepetodrilus galriftensis, assembly GCA_032361785.1. Lineage (NCBI taxonomy): Eukaryota > Metazoa > Mollusca > Gastropoda > Lepetellida > Lepetodrilidae > Lepetodrilus > Lepetodrilus galriftensis. Next base: position 21,402 of record JAUTBZ010145671.1, read on the forward strand.
TGGCAATATAGACTGCTGCTGAAATGATGTCTCTACTCAGTTCCTGGAGGGCATAGACTGGTTTCAGAAATGCTGCGACCAACAAGGTTATGAGTAGAACAAGTGAAGCGTTTGGAAGAAGCCGTTTGGCACGCCGAGCATAAAATTGCCAGACATCAATCCTGCCAGTTTTGTCCAGTTCCCTTAAAAGGAGACCTGTAATGACAAAACCAGATATGACAAAAAATATGTCAACACCAAAGAAGCCTGCACTGACGATGTTTTCATTTAGATGAAAGGCAATCACAAGAAGAACTGAAATTGCCCTTAGTCCTTGCAAGTCCCATCGAAATTCTTTTTGGGGGATTAGTTTTTCCTCAGAAGCAAATTTAGGTTCCAACGTTTGTTTCCTTAAATTGGTGGTGAACCAGGTCACAAGAATCTTACGCCAGAATAATGTTACTAAACTTTTTCTGAAAAGTGCGGGTTACATTGCGTGTATCAATAATAAGAGGCAGTTTTTTCACAATATTTTCATAAGGGATGTCGCTATGGTCTGTCACAATGATAGCACAGTCAATATCCTTCAGTATGTCATCATCAAGGGCAACAGATTGCATGTTTGCCAAAGTTGGATGTTTACGCGTTGTGGGCATCTTGGGAACAAAGGGGTCGTGATAAATAACTTCTGCTCCAGCTTCTAGTAACTGTTCTATAATATGGAGAGATGGGCTTTCACGAACATCCGCAATATTTTTTTTATAGGCTACTCCTAACACTAATATCTTGGAGCGGCTCATTGCCTTGCCAAAACCATTTAGCCCTTTAGACACCTGATCAATCACATAGGATGGCATATTGCTGTTAATCTCACCAGCCAACTCAATAAACCTTGTATGAAGGCCATGTTCATGAGCTTTCCAGGTCAGGTAGAAGGGGTCAAGGGGAATACAGTGACCGCCAATGCCAGGGCCTGGATAAAAGGGCATATAGCCAAATGGCTTGGTGCTCGCAGCATCAATAACATTCCAAATATTAATCCCCATTGCCTCATAAACAACTTTAAGTTCATTAACGAGAGCAATATTGACCGACCGAAAAATATTTTCGGTCAGCTTAACAGCTTCAGCTGTTGCAGCATCTTCAACCTTTACTGTACTGTCGATAAATTGCTTGTAGAAATCAACAGCCAAAACTGAGGAGGCATCATCATCTGCCCCAATAATTTTTGGAATTTTTGTTGTTGTATAGCGAGCATTACCAGGATCTTCACGCTCAGGAGAATAAGCAACAAAGAAGGATTCTCCTGCTGTTAGGCCTGAGATTTTTTCTAGTAGGGGCTGAACTTCATGACTTGTTGTGCCTGGATAGGTTGTTGATTCAAGGACAATTAATTGACCAGGGCGTAGAGTAGCACCGATTGCCTCTGTCGAATTGAGGACATAAGACAGGTCTGGAGCACGGTTACTGTTGAGGGGTGTTGGTACACAGATTAGGATAATGTCTGCATCCCCTAACTCTGAAAAATCATCAGTTGCCCTAAACTTGTCGTCTTTGATCAATTTTTCCAGTAGGGCAGATGGGACAGCCTCAATATCAGACTCCCCCTTATTTAACATCTCAACTCGATTGCTATCAACGTCAAATCCGATAATCTGGAACCCACCACGCTGTGCTGCGGAAGCTGCTAAAGGAAGCCCAACATAGCCAAGACCCAAGATACCAATAACAGCCTTTTTACTGGCAATAAGGTCTAATAGATGATCTTGGCTAGATTTCTCCTGGTCAGTTTTTGTGGCTGTGGACATCATGTCTTTCCTAAATATTTACCATAAGATTGGAAACATGACCCAGTATTTTGGGATAAATAGATTATAGATCAAGTCTTCATAAAGTCCCCCACTGTTTGGCATATCTAGGGGGCAGAAGCAATAGTTCACCTACTTTAGGACCTCGTTCCTGTTAGGAATTTATTTCTTGGTTTGTGTCCCAGATAAGGACCGTCAGTTTTGGTGCAAAACAGAACCCAAAAGTCATGGGGCAGAAGCTTTAGAGACAGCTCAGCTGTATGGTTTCTGTAGCATTACAGGAGCCTTCCTACAGATTTTGGTTATGGTATTGTCAGGTGTAACTTGATATTAGGCAAGTATTTTAGTAATGCGCCTAAGATCAGACTCCCCCCTATCATCAGCCAAGAGGTTGAGTTGAAAGCATTGCCATAAAATAGATAGAGAACACCAAACAGACTCAGAACCTGAAGTGGTATGGGGGCATGGTAATTTATAAGGCTGCGATCAATAAGGAATAGAACTATTCCTAAAAAAACAGCATAGAATGGGATATAGAGATAACCGCCATTCCGCCATAGGTCACCAATGAGTGTGACAGGAAAAGCATCGTGATATTTTTGTTTTCCCTTATCAAAAGGGCTAACATAGTGCCCAATTCCAAAGAAGGAAAATAACCGAGTTCGGGACCAATGTATGAAATTGTCCTTGTTATAACTTTTTCCTGCATATAGCGACATGGCGATTGGTGAGAGAAAGACCCGTTCGATGAGTGATGATCCAGCATAACTTACATATTTGAAGTAGGAAGTTATACCCTTATTATTTGATGCTGGGGAACTATTTTTCTTTTTGGGTGACTTTGCTATTTTCTTTTTAATATTGAGTTTGCTTTGTTTTTTCGTGGAAGGCATCTGCTGTGCTGTAGTTCGATCCAAGATCTTTTGGGGCGCGGGCTTTTCTTTGCGGGTCAGAGAATTCATAATGTCTGTATTTGCTGTAAATTGTATTTTTCTAATTTCGCCGTACTGAATATTTTTAAACAGAACCACAACAGCAATAATTCCCAGTATGTTCATATAGAAATATTTATTTTTCAAGATCGAGAAACGTTGGATCAGGAAGAGTCCTCCAATCATCATTGCGAAATAAAAAACTGGAATAGCACGGTCAAGGGTGGAAAAGACAAAGATTGTCAAAAAGAGCAAGAGGGCTACTCCAATCTGCTTGCGGTTCTGAATAATCAACGGTGTCAGGAAAAATTCGAGCATGCAATAGGGAGCTGCAAACCGCCGAGCAGCAGCAAAAATCATCTGAGCCCATAAGGGCATAAATCCAGTTGAGAGACGAACCTCTACATCATTAAGTTCTGATTTATAACTCTGGTCAAACAGGTGCTTGATTAGTTCTAAGGACGCTGTTGTGGGGACATATATAAGAAGAACGATAACAGCCAATGCCATTAAACCAAAGCTGGCCCAAAAAAGAGAATATCGTAAGTCAGGAAATCTTTCCTTTTGAGTCTTGTGGCTAGCGGGTAAGTACTGATCCAATATGAAGTAAGTAATGGTGACGACAACCAACATTTCAATGCTGATCAACAAAAGTGGAATGGCATGATCGTTGACAGAGGAAGATATCCAGAGGCCAAGGATAAAAATTGATATAAGTGCCAGAAAAATAATAATGGCATTTGGGTATAATAATTGTTTGACTTGCTTGCCTATGGCATAGAGATTCTGTTTTGTCAGATATTTTGACCATATATGGGAAAGGAATTTATAGGCAACGGATATGACGATTTTAAAATATTTAAGGATAATATTAAAACCGTAGGATAAGCTGTCTTTTTTCATAAATATTGCCTTGATGTCTCGCTATTACGGACTCTGAGATGATATTACTGTCCGCCAAGATTCTAGCATGAAAAGAGGTAGCCATAAAAGACGCGAATCATAAAAATCACCAGAAAACAGAACCGATATGGTCATAAAAACGCAAAAACCTATCAATGGTAATGTCCAAACCAAAATATTTATCTGGTTTCGTAAGGCTCTGAGGGATATTAAAAATATAATACAGAGCAGAGACAGGCCAATCAATCCCCCTTCAAAGCCAATCTCCAAGAAAAGGTTGTGGGGATAAAGGTAGGTGTCAGGACTAAAAACTTCAGGATGTATGAATTCGACCTGGTAACTGGCTAATCCATGACCAAACAAGGGGCGTGCCTCCATGCCACGCAAGGCTTCAATGGCTAGTGAAAGCCGACCCGTCCGATCTGTCAGGCTACGATCATAACATAATACAGGGGTTGTTGGTTTCCTAACCTGTAATGTGGCGCTTTTGAAATAACAATAATGTACTGTAATCTTGGCAGATGAATTTTGGTGCGGCAATGGCTTCAAATAATTAAGGCTTGAGTTGATATCTGAATGTTGTACTCCCGCAAAGGCTGCAACCCGAATCTTTTTTGGAGGAGTATCAAGAAAGGATATTTTTGAAGCACCTTCAAAACGGCCTGCAATATGACTGCCAAACATCTGGGATGTCAGGTTTGCTGCCAAAAGAATAAGGACAACAAGCAAAGACAAAAGTTTCCACTTTTTTTTAGCTACAAGACCAGAGGCCACAGTAACCAAGCCAAGGACTGAGGCGATCAAGGCACTCTTTTGCAATGATCCCCATGTCGCAAAAAGAGTCATGATGGCAAAGGCAATGAAAACCAGGATCCATTTGGGATTAGACTGGTACTGTGCGAACAGAAGGCTGAGTAGAATAGAAAAGGCTAAAAATTCAATGCGGTTAAAGGAAATCGCCCCTATCAGGCTGTTCCAGCCAAATCCAAACCCAGCCTGTTTACCAGTCAAGAAACTGGCCTGTCCCCATAATTCTATGAGCAGAAGTAAAAATGCACAGAATAAGATGGAGATGACAATGATACGTAATAGGTCATTATGACGAGCAACAATCATGGCCAGTGCTCCATACAGAACTATGACAATGATATCAAAAGCCTTTACTAACCCCAGATCGCCATGATCTACCATACCGCGGGCAAGAAGGTAGCTACACAAGGCAACAAAAGCGAGATAAGTCGGTTCTAGGGTAACACGCCATTCTTTGAGGATAAGCGGCCAAAAGCCAATTATTGCAATGAATAGAGTCAGAGTGCGGATTCGGAATAGGTCTTCTGAGAGGGAAGGAAAAATGCGGGCAAGAGAAAATTGACCCGATAATACAGATATGACCAAGAAGAAAGCTGCCAATGCAAGGCGTGAGTGAATTTGGTTGTTATGTAGTGCTGAGCGCAGCCAAATTCTGATCATCTAAAAACCAATCTTATCTTATTCCTGATTTTATACCCTTACATGTCTACATGGGTTCATTATTGCCTGTAAACCGATAAATACCAAAGCCCTTTTTTTCCTTATCAACAATTAGGGCATTGGCTAAGATCCCCACAAATTATAGCTTGCGAACACACCAGAATTTTTGTTGAGCTTGGTTTCTTCCTGATAACATTGCAGGACAGGTTAGCAATATTTAACCACCTGCTTATGCCCTGATTGTTTAACATTGTTAAAATAGACGGTTTGCCTATTACTAAATCCTAATAGCAACTTTTCCAATCGAATTTTTATTTACTTTTATACAGCTTGATGCATCACTATCATTAAAGAAAACAACAGGACTACTGACAGGTAAACAATTATCAGTATCAGCTGTAGCATTTACGCTGTTTGCTGAATTTAGGCTTGTTGCTTTGTCCCCGCCAGAGACAAAGATGCCCCCATGAATAGCCGTTCAAGGCATATAATGTGTCTTCATCACTCATCCAACACAGCGAGGCTACTGCGGATAGAACAGCCCAGAACAGTTTTACGAGTTATCGTCTTGGATAATCTCTGTTGCTCCTGGAGGTGGGAAGGCTGGAAGCTCTTCATTACGTCCAGTAACGTCTAACAGTTTTTTATCAGCACCCAGCTCCGTAAGGATGTTCTGGATTATGTCCAAGGCACGGCGTTTATTAACAATGGCTAGGATTGTAAGAAAGATAACTCTAATATCCAGCCATAATGAGCTATTTTTAATATTAAGAAGACCAAGGCGGCTTTTCCAAGGACGGATAACCTGACTATATTTCAGATCAGGATCATCGCTACCATCAAGAATATCTCCTTCATCAGAAAAAACGATAGAGGCCAGATCTGTAATACCAGGCCGCACTGTAATTAATCTATTTTCTTCATC